>PVJC01003913.1:0-67113 GCA_004026665.1 Murina feae | reverse complement strand
AACCTTTCAATGACTCCAGATTCAGAGTGTCTGCAAACATCAGCCATGACCCAGAAACAAATCAAAGCAGACTAGAAATTTTTAAACAGACTAACTCAGTGCATTCATACATATCCAGTAAACCTTGGATCTAGGTCACACCATAAAAAACAGACAATAAATATATAAAGTATATGCAATGGGGTGGCTTCTTACCAATCTCTTATCACATTTATTTATTAAAAGGAAGCATTCCTTAGATATTAGCTAACACATTTTCAACTTAAATTCTTCATTTGAGGGATGATAAATATCTTTACTACAATACAGTGTAATTAAATATCTTTAATCCAGTTGTGGAAAGAGTGTCAGATTTGGAATTAAAAAAAAAATGCTGGTTTCACCCTTTACTCATCAGGAGCAAATCCTTTAATCTTTCTAAGCTCCATTTTCCTCACAAGTGGAAACAGGAATAATAATACCTTCAACTTACACAGTAGATTAGGCATGTTACAAAGAATATTAAACAGTAAATGTTTATTTACATTGTAGAATTTTAGGGGGAAAACAACTGAAAACAAAAATAATTTGGAGGCATAGACTAACGATCTCTTTGCAGGGTAAAAACACAGTAGGACATTGCTATTTCCACTCGGAAAAGCTCCCCATGTGACTGGTCAGCATGTGCAGGAGACGCAGGTGAGGAGACTGGGTTCATGGTCTCACTCTCAGCGTGGTGGACCCAGAGGTTTGCATAGAGGGTCTGAGAGATCAAGGCCTCAGAGTTTCAAATGAATTCCTATTTATGGATGTATTAGTAGCTTAAAAACCTGGACTACTCTTCACAGTGCACCATGTACCTGGGGAGTCGATCTACTCAGGACACCAAATTACAGATGAGATGCTGGCCTTGTCCGTCTGCACTAAGGAAGTCACATGCCTTGAACAGTTAGTTAGTGCCCTCAAGCTCAACAAACCCGGTGAACTGCCGTCCTCTACTACACATGATTCCTTCTCTTTAAAGCAGGCTCCTCCTCGGGCAGTGTCAGAAACATTCAATTAGCCAACATTGACTTCCTGTGATCCAGCTGTGTGTTGGGCCCTGGGTAGATATAAAGATGTATGAAGGGGGGCTGTACTCAAATTTGAGTCTAATAAGACAAATGTGTGAAATACTAACTATAATAAAGATAAAGTGAAGTGATTCTTTTGTAAATTTTGTGGGAGTGTGAGGTGACTGGTCAAAAAAGAAAGTGGAGAAAGCTAACATTCTTTGGGCACTTAGATTGGCAGGATGGTGAGCATTCCCTGCATATTATCCCATATTCCATTTAATATTCTCCACAATTCCATTTCATAGAGACGCTACACACACATCCGCTCCGGCCACCGGCTTTCTAAAATTCTAGAGAAGCTTGGCTGCAACAGTCCTTTTGTGGCAGCATCAGTGGACAGGGTGGGTGGGTAAAGAATCTAGAAAATTATAGGCTTGTTCATGGGAAGCAGAGAAGTCTTGTTGTAGGACTTAGAGTACTCGGAACGTCCTTGCTGCTCTGGTGTTTTATTTATTTTTACTGATTTGTTACAAATCACAAATATTTATTATATGGCATGTAAAGCATTTTAGGTTTTAAATCTAAATTTTCAAGTAAGTAGTCCCTCCACCCTTTATTCTCCAAAGTGTCCTAATTTGGGCAATAAATATAAGGGTTATCTTACTCTGACCCCAATGCTCACTTGGCCCATGTCACTGGGCTGCCATCTACAGGGGCACTGTACTTGAAGTCTCACCCTGCCAGGGGGCCCAGAATGTTCTCTATTAATAGTTAAGTGGAATATACAATTGCCAACTAGCAGTGCAACGAAGTCAGCCAGGACCAGAACAGATCTGGGTCCTCCACCCAGCCAAGAAACTCCCAGTGGCTACTTGGGAAGGCTTACCCCATTGTCTCATTAATCTCACTGTAAAAAGATAGGATTTTATGCTGTTAAATTTCCAAAATTATTTTATTGTAATTACATTTTATATTGCATACATGCCAAAGAGGAAGAAAATATTGGATTAGAACCCAATTTTGGTACATTCTATGAAAATATGTTCTACATATAAATCTATTTATATAATGTTATAAAATAGATATTTAGTAATGTCCTTAATAAATTGCCTTCATTAAAACGTATAACCTCGTTAAATACAGCCATTATTTGAAAATTTTGAAAAGTCCTTCATTTATGTAAAAGAAATTAATGTATAAAAAACATTAATGCCTGGAGGAAGTGATTCCAAGTTATAAATCATCTAAAATTATAAATCACCTAAATGATCCTAAATTTGTCTTCTCTAGCATTAGAAGAATAACCTAGATATAAAAATAAATCCCCAAATCATCCTGGAAAGGTGTCCTTAATCTGAAAGGGTGTGTTTCTGACTTCATTAATAACAAAAAATAGCAAACTAAAATTAGTATTAATTGAGCAACATTAAACTAAAAGATATTACAGATTTGGTCACAGCAAATACTATGGACATACCAAGTGGGAATGAATCATGTACAAAGTATAGCTTAAAAAGTCCAAGTGCTGCTTGGCATATAGAGATATCATATAGTTAATGTCTGAAATATCACAGTTACAAGAATAACCCAGAAGCAAGAAGCAAAAAATACAAGTCTTGTAATTATTACCTTTCATAGTGAGCAGGGAGTACCACTCTTTCTATGAGTAAAATAAGTAATTCTTCCAAAGAAACTAGACTGTCTCTGCAGAGCAGGGAAAACTGTCATTTACTGAATTGTGCCCAGGAGCCCAGGATGTTAATTTATCTCATTTTATCCTCGTTGTCTCATTACAGGCGAAGCAATGAGAATAGCCAATGAAAGCCAGAGGAGAAATGATTTCAAATACGATGTTTTTGTGACTTTGCCCTACATATGGCCTAATGGTCTTTGGGAACTTAAAGTAATTTTGGCTAAGTGGTCAGATAAAATAAATAGATTCAGGAGTTAGACATAAGTGATTTAGAAACTAACAAAAAATGAAGAAGAATACATTATTAATGCCCATTCTAATTCTGTAATTCTAAATCTCCCTTTTTGACTGCCCTCTCCTATCCTCCCAGACTCTGAGGCCAAACTCTTAATAATTTACTATAAATTCACCCAAATATTGTCAATACCAGTTCTAATACACACACTTGTGCACATAGACACAAGGATGAATACAGTGCAGACGATTTTTCATTGCAACAAAGGTAACTGTCTCATTCTTTCTGATGATTATCTCATGTTTCAATTTGCTATCATTTTTTAAGGCAAGAAAGTCTTGGAAAATAGTTCTGAGGCCCAGAGAATACTCTCCCAGATAGAGGGGCCAACAAAAAAGACAATAGTATTTAAAAGACATCCTGTACAATAAAACCCTAATATACAAAGCAGAATGGCAGAACCACCAGTCGCTATGATGCACACTGACCACCAGGGAGCAGATGCTCAACATAGGAGCTGCCCCCTGGTAGTCAGTACACTCCCATAGGGGGCATGCCAACTCAGCTAGAAGCCAAGCTCACAGCTGGCAAACGCAGTGGTGGTGGCATGAGCCTCTCCTGCTTCCACAGTAGCACTAAGGACCCCGCGGGGGCAGTGCTAAGGACCCCTTAGGGGACCCCCCTAAGCCAGCAGTGGGACATCCCCTGAGGGGTCCCGGACTGGTAGAGGGTGCAGGTCAGGCTGAGGGACGCTCCCCCAGCAGTGCACAAATATAGTTCACTGGGCCTCTAGTGTTTGTGTAACAAAAAATTTGCTCATTGTCCTTTCTGTGAACATTAGGTGGGACAGAGACTCCGGCTGTTTTGTTTTATAAAGTACTAGAGGCCATGTGCACAAAAATTTGTGCACTCAGCGTGATCTCTCTGCCTGGCCTGTGCCCTCTCATAGTCTGGGTCCCCTTAGGGGGTTGTCTACCTGCTGGCGTGCCTGGCCAGCCTGGGTGAGGGTCTGATGGCCGTTTCAGACTTCCCACAGTCCCTTCAGGGTTCGGGTCCCTACTGGGGAGCCTGGCTGGAAGCAGGTATCTGAGATTTATTTAACTTCTATAATTGAAACTTTGTTGCCTTGGTCCCCCCGCCCCCCCCACTCAAAGCCTGGGTTGCCCCTGGTGGCAACCCAAGGTCCCAGCCCAGTAGGTATCTGGGTTTTTTTTTTTATCCTATATAATAAAAGGGTAATATGCAAATTTACCCTAACAGCAGAACCACTGGGAATGACTGGTCACTATGACATACACTGACCACAGACACACAATGCTGGAGCTGCCCCTGTTGGTCAGTGCACTCCCACAGGGGGAGCTCTGCTCAACCACAAGCCAGGCTGATGGCTGCCAGTACAGCAGTGGTGGTGGGAGCCTCTCCTGCCTCTTTAGCAGTACTAAGGATGTCCAACTGCAGCTTAGACCTGCTCCCCGCTGGCAAGTGGACATCCCCCGAGGGCTCCTGGGCTGCCAGAGGGATGTCTGACTGCCAGTTTAGGTCTGATCCCCAGGGGAGCAGGCATAAGCCAGCAGGTGGACATCCCCTGAGAGGTCCCAGACTGCGAGAGGGCACAGGGCCAGGCTGAGGGACCTCCCTGAGTGCACAAATTTTTGTGCATCAGGCCTCTAGTCTTCTATAATTGAAACTTTGTAGCCTTAAATAGAGCTCAGGGCCCACAGGGCCCTGGCTTCCTCCATTGCCCGGGTTAACTCCAGCTCCGTGGCCCCACAATTTTAGTTGAGTTAATTTGCATACTTGCTCCTGATTGGCTTGTGGGTGTGACTTGTGGGTGTGGCTTGTGGGCATGGCTTGTGAGTGTAACAGAGTGAGGGTCAATTTGCATATTATTCTTTTATTAGATTAGATAATCTACGGAACATACTCTGCAGAGCACAGTGTTATTACTAATACATTTGTGTTTTAACATACTGAGGGTTTTTAATTTTAATCAACTAGTGCTTCTCATTTAGAAATGTTGGCATTTTCAACAAACTACATATTTGTGGAAATGAATACAAGTCTGTATTTTGAAAATTAGGACAAAATGTAGTATTGTTTATTAGATTACTCTCCATAGCAATCTAACTGGATTTTTGAATAAGTGAGCATTTTGTCCCTTCAGTTAGTGTTTTAATATTAAACAACCTCACTAACATGTTACAAATAATCATGCCTAAAGTAATGTTTCAAATTGGGCTGTTAATGAGAATGATGGCAGATCTGAGCTTCTTGCAAAATCTATTGTAAGTTGTTTTAAAACTTTATTAAGGGTATTTCAGATGGGTCCATAAAATACAGGATGTTTCAATGCTGAATGTGACTTTTATCGGTCCTCTCATGAAAAATGGCATCCGTTTGATTCGGGATGGGAATAAAAAATATATAGCCTGTTCCAGGGAACTCTATATTCCAGATCTTGAGATTTGTGATTAGTAGGCAAAGAATTTATATCACATGGCAGGCAAGGTAATGGACAAAGTAAGATTTACCTTACCAAGCATTTCCATTTAAAGTCAACTCTGTACAGTCTGGCGAATACTGTATTCCTCCGAATATATCTTGTGAGGACATTCAAGGATTATATATACTCTTTTTGCATGCTTAAGATTAAGAATCAGTTGACTCATTTACAGGTAGTTTATATTTAAGTTTTCTCAAACATACAGAAAATGTTTGAGAGTTCAAAACCATCTTTAAGATATTTGGAAAAAAAACAAGTTAATGCTAGGTTATAATTTAGAATATTTTCAACCCAAAGAGGGTTATTGATGAAATCAGAAGGAGAAATTACATTTTTTCCTACCCTTCCTTTAATGCCTATGCCAATCTCTGTGTTTCTTTCTGATTGTAGGATAAAATTTAAAGGTCACTTTTCTGATTAAGATGACAACATACAACCAATCATTTCATAGTATCAAAATTTTTTACATAGTAAACACCTTTACTATTTATGTATCTTTTTCACATTTCTTTTGAGCCTCAAAACAAAAAATCCCTATGAGTTTGATAGGGCATATGTTATTATCCTCATTTCAGAGATGAGAAAACTGTTATTTTACAAGTACAGTGACAGCAATTAGACTAGACCGGTGGCTTTTTTCTATTGCCTCATGATACCTTTCATTCACCTGCCTAAATTAAATTAGGTTTACAAGTAATTACCATTACAGAAGCAGGGTCATAAAACCCTAGCCAGTATTTTTAAATACATATAGGAATGTAAAATTCCTCATACTCAAAGGAAAGTATTAGAACTATTTAATGTTTCTTAGTTATGCATATGTTTTACATATATGCTGGTGTTTGACCAATGCTTTAAAATATTCAGTCATACTATTAGAGCATGCAAATTCTTATTTCTAATTTTACTAACATTTTTATTGAGTGACAGCATGATTTTTCAGCTGAATAAAGGCTGAAAATCTAGTTTTAGATGGTTATTAGGTGTGTGTGTGTCTTGAGGGGTGCTTTCATATTATCAAATATAATCTAATCTAATAAAAGAGTAATATGCAAATTGACCTTCACTTCATTACGCCTAAGCCACGCCCACCAGCCAGGCCACACCCACCAGCCAATAAGAGTGGATATATGCAAATTAACCCAGTCAAGATGGCGGCCGGAAGCCACAGAGCTAGAGCAAACAGGAGGCTTCTGTTGCATCAGTGATGGAGGAAACTGCCTGCCTAGGCCAGCTAGGCCTCTGCTCAAGGCAACAGAGTTTTAATTATAGAAGCCACAGAGCTGAAAAAACAGGAGGCTTCATTGCCTGCCTAGGCCTCTGCTCAAGGCAGCAAAGTTTCAATTATAGAAGATAAATAAACCCCAGAAACCTGATTCCAGCTAGCCTCGCTGGGATGTTGGGTCAATGGGAGCTGCGGGCAGCCTGAAAATAGCCCTCAGCACCTCACCCAGGCTGGCCACACCCCAATGGGGTGAGGGTTCCCACTGGGGGGCTTGGCCAGCCTGCAAGCAGCCATCAGTCCCTCACCCAGACTGGCCAGGCATGCCAGCAGGTGGACATCCCCCAAGGAGTCCCAGACTGCAGGAGGGCACAGGCCAGGCTGAGGGAACCCCCCCTACCCAAGTGCACAAATTTTTGTGCACCGGGTCCCTACTAACGATTATAATAGCAAAGTACTAGAAGATGAATGGCTATTATAGCAGTGAGTTTGAAAGTGATTTTCTCCTAATAAATCAAGAAGAGAAGAGAAAATCTACTTGAGTATCAAGTTGTCAGAGTATAGTGACAGCTGAAAAAGAAGTGACCATGTTTATATTTTTTAAAAACCCCACAAAAAGTTGTATAGAAGTTTAACAAGTCTAGTTAAAAACAGAGAGTTACTTTGAGCATGTTTTCATATGTCTTTTGGCCTTCTGAATGTTCTCTTTTAAAAAGTGTCTATTTAGGCCCTTTGCCCATTTTTTGATTGGATTGTTTATCTTCTTTTTGTTAAGTTGTATGAGTTCCCTATAAATGTTGGAGATTAAGTCTTTATCAGTGACAACACTGGCAAATATGTTCTCCCATGCAGTGGACTTTCTTGTTGTTTTGTTGATGGTTTCTTTTGCTGTGAAGAAGCTTTTTATTTTGATGTAGTCCCATTTGTTTATCTTCTCTTTAGTTTCCAATGCCCTAGGAGCTGTATCTGTGAAGAAATTGCTTCAGCATATATCTGAGATTGTGTTGCCTTTAAATTCCTCTAGTACTTTTATTGCTTCCCATCTTACATTTAAGTCCTTTGTACATTTTGAGTTTAATTTTGTGTATGGTGTAAGTTGTTGGTCTAGTTTTATTTTTTTTGCATATATCTGCAAAGTCACTAATCATCCAAGAGATGCAAATCAAAACAACAATGAGGTACCATCTCACACCTGCAAGAATGGCTATCATCAACAAACAACAAGTGTTGGAGAGGATGTGGAGAAAAAGGAACCCTTTTGCACTGCTGATGGGAATGCAGACTGGTGCAGCCACTATGGAAGACAGTACAGAGTTTCCTCAAAAAATTAAAAATGGAACTCCCATTTGACCCTGTGATCCCACTTCTGGGAATATATCCCAAGAAACCAGAAACACCAATCAGAAAGGATATATGCATCCCTATGCTCATAAAAGCACAATTTACCAGAGCTAAGATTTGGAAACAGCCTAAGTGCCCATCAGCAGATGAATGGATTAGAAAACTGTGATACATCTACACAATGGAATACTATGCTGTTGTAAAAAAAGAAGGAATTCTTACCATTTGCAGCAACATGGATGGAACTAGAGAGCATTATGCTAAGTGAAATAAGCCAGCCAATGAAAGAAAAATACCACATAATCTCACTTATTTATAGATAATAAAGACCATTATAAAGTGATGAATATAAATAGAGGCAGAACAACATTGAACAGACTGTCAAACTACAGCTAGAAGGCTGGGGAGGGTTGGGGGGGGGAGTTAAGAGATCAATTGAAGGACTTGTATACATACATATAAGCATAATCAATGGACACAGGATACTGGGGGGTAGGGGAGGCCGGGGGAAAGTCAAGGGGAAAAAAAGGATACATATGCAATAATCTTCGTAATACTTTAAGCAACAAAACAAAAATACAAAATAAAACAAAACAGAGAGTTACACAAATATAAATCACAACACAGAATCCTAATTGATTTGGGGACATTTGATTAAAATAAGGTAAAATGAAGTAAATGATAATTTTGACAGCTGATTATGAAAACTGGCTGAGAGAAGCTGATAGCATTGGAGAGGATGTGTTCTCATTTAATAAACAGGTGACCATAACATTTTCATCTCTAACCTTCTACTAGGGTCAAGGCAAACACCAGCTAGCTGCCTCCTGAGTCTTCTCTCAGGATGAAATTGCTGGAATAAAATTTTCTCTAGCCAAGGACAAGACTTGTTTTTCCATTCTATCTACTTAGTGCAGATAAATATGTAAACTCATTAAATAACATAATGGTTTACACGACAGTTTATGTAGCATGATCATAATTAGCCAAATAAAAACCAGTTATTTGTCAAGCATGGAAACAGCATTAGTCAGCTTTTGTTATAAAAAGCAACCAGAAACCTCAAGGCTGTGTAGCCATCAATAACTTCTCTTCTAGTGGTTTACAGGTTGGCTGTGATTCCACGTAGTCTGTACTTCATTCTGGGACCCAGGTGAGAGTCTGGGACTTGCTTTCTTCATGGAAAATGGCAAAGATATGGAAGGCGATGCTGTACTGCACACTCACATTTAAAACTCCTGCTCAGAATTGGTGCTGTATCACTTCCACTTAAATGCTACTGGCCTGAGCATGTCACATGACCAAGTTGGCAATGGATTGGGAGAAATCACTTTGTTTTCCTTGAGTACCCAGGTCTACATGACGTAGGGTGTGGGTTGAGGATCATCTTATGGGGTGGGGTGAGCATAGCTGGTAATTGTGCTGATTGTTGAATTGCTACTTACCAGCTCCAAATTGACTTTTTACCCTCTCTGTGAAAATGGATCTGAGCCCTTTAAATAATTTTCCTTTCTCTGTGGGCATGATGCTAAACCATGCCAGCAGAGGGCACTGGAGAGACACTGCAGACTAACAAGTTTTTCTTCCTGGCTCCAACAAGCTCTCTAAGCAGGATCCTGAGGCAGCCTCTCCAGCACCTGGCTCCCTGAACACAAAAGCCTTCACCAGCATCTGGCTCCTGCAGTGCATGTGTTTCCTCCTCCCCACCATGGTAAAGTGGGCTGTTTGTCTAGCATTCCACTTCAGCAGCCTGGCAGCTCCTCTGGCATTAAGTTGCTGCAGTTGTGCACAGCTGCTCCTACGCCAGCTCCTACAGTGCAGTCTGCGCTTCTTCAGCTCCTGGCTCCTGGCTCCTGGCTCCTGCACTGACTGGCAGCTTCCCCTGACACACCTTCAGGCAATGTTGTAGTGGAGAGACACCTCTCCATGAACCACTTTCCCTAGCACCCTAGACTGGATTTCTGGCATATTTCCAGCTGGAGTGGCAGCACAGTGGCCTCTGCCATCCAGTGAACCATGACCACCCCTTTCCAACAGAGTCCCGAGCCTCTTAATGCTCCAGTTCAGCCTGGGGGTAGTAGCTATAATCCTATATTCTTTAGAGTTTCCTGTATTTCTTACTTGCCAATTCCCCTTTACTTCAACCTCCCGTTACAGTTAACAATTCTTCCTATTAAATTTCTCATGTTCAAATTACGGTGTGGTTTCTGTCTCTCCTAATTGGACCCAGGCGGGTACAGTTCATACTATAATCTAATACAGAGATCTAATGAATGGAATTAGTTAGATAAAATATATCGTTCAATAGGATAAATTAGCTTATTTATTGGCACATAGGGCTGTGATCATCAAACTCTGAGGGCTTAAGGCTCCCTTTCTCCTGGGCATGCTTGGCTGGTCTCTCTTCTTGCTACATCTCTGTGTCTAACCAGCCTTGCTTGCCAAAACCATTCTTAAACTCTGTGAATAACTTAAGGCTGTGGTGGACTCCTCTAGTTCCTCTGAGAACAGAGTTCATTCTGTTTATTTTTACTCTAATTGATTTTGTGTTGGCTTTCACCAGACAACTAATTTTCTTTACCTCTTCAAATTCCTGATATTGGTCTCACTGGAACCCTCATTTATGCCAACATCATCTACACATTAGAGATGACTCATAAAGAGTGATTTTTAAAAAGGCATCTTATCCCCTTAAAACTATAATTGCTGCCTTTCACTTCTGATACATTCTTTAACCTCTACTAACTATTAACTGAATTATATGAGTTTGTGTAAAGTATTATCTAGAAAACAGAGGATAAGTTTTTGATCAATATATGTGTTAAAATAGGAATCATATATCCCTTTATAATATAAATTTTCTTTCTTGAGAATCAGTACAGAAAATGTAAACCACTTTTTTTTGGGGGGGGCAAAGGGAACTTAACTTACTCTTTTCTATTAATACCTAATTTTTACATAAATGTTTATTGAGACTTTAACTATTCCTCTCGATTTATTTCAGGAAATACAAAGTTTGATTTATCTCTCAAATTTTCTCCAGATTGACTATTGGTGTGTGTGTGTGTGTGTGTGTGTGTGTGTGTGTGTGTGTGTGAGAGAGAGAGAGAGAGAGAGAGAGAGAGAGAGAGAGAGTTTATATGGAGAAAAAGTTATCTTAAAGCTCTGCCTAAAAGTCAGGTGGGATCCATCAATGGCTTCTATAATATCTGATAAAGTTTATTGCTGCCTACATTTATGTTTTTCCATCCTCTAATTTGATATGCTCTCATATTTTACTAGATATCGTACGCTCTGAAGGTGTGAGGATCAGGGAAGATGTCTCTATCCTGCCATTAACTTCCATAAACCTCTTCCAGGCCTCATTCAGAGAATCCCAGCTTTTAGATTACACTTAAAGTTAAAGGTTTGTGCTTTGTGAATTACGGAATTTACAATTCGGAAGAGGCTGTGAGATTTCCCATTCCCAAACTCTCATTTTACGGATGAAAAAATTGAGGCCCAGAGGAGAGAAGGGTATATTCTGAGATCTCAGCGAGTGGATCTGACATGGTTACTAAAGCAGTCTCTTGAAGTTGGAGCTCATGTGGACAACAGAGAAAATCTTTACCGATATCAGAGAGCATCACTTGTGAAAATTAATGGAGACTAATGATAGTTGAAGAAAGAATGCTGGCAAGCAGGCTGTCTGCATGTTCCATGTGTTAACGCTGGCAATGTGTGGCCTAGAGAGACCCATGGTTTTACCTTACTTAAGAACTATCACCTATATTTGTCATATTCCTCCTGATATAGACAAGAGCACAAAATTAATCTGAGATCCTGAGTGTGTCTGTGTGTTTTAAGCAAAGGTTTTCATTTTCTTTTAAGTGAACATTCTTTTCTTGCGTGTTAGCTTGTTTGTATATAACAATGTCACTTCTCACTTCTATTTACAAACCATCTGGCAATTCCATTTTCCAATGGCATTCAACAAAACAAAAGCAGTAAATATAGTAACAGGAACAAAAGTAAAGACAGTACTTATTTATAACCAGTTTTGAGATGTACTAAATATCGTGCCCCAACAACATAATTAATAATAACATTCAAAGAAAGTTTTCATCTTTAACGTTGTTTCTCATTAACTAGAAATTGACTTAACTTAGGATTTGATGGAGAAAAATAGGAATAAGCAAGAGCCCAGGTCCACAGTGAAGATAATAAGGCTTTGCCAGATGCCAATATCAAAACCTATGGCAGAGACACTCACAGACATCAAACATTATTTCAAATGAAAAATAATTTTAAAAAAGAGCTTGGATTTTCTTACAAATGGTTTATGTTTTTATATAGTCTAATAAATCTAGTTGGAATGTGATATCACTGCTCAATAACTTTTCTATCACATTTCACTACTAGCAATAATTTTTCCATGTTATTTATCATCTTATTTACAAAGACTTTGACATTATTGGTTCTTATCTCATTATACATCTCATGGATGTCACTAGCTGGATGATTTCAATGGTCTCCCTGCCATTTCCACATTTTCTTGTTTTTCCATATCACCCTACAGGTCATGACCAGAAAAACATGCTGAAATTGCATTTTCATCCTACTATTGCTCTACTCAAATATATCTCACTGAAAACCACACCCCTGCCCGTGGGCACATAGCATTTACCCTAAGCTATAATCATCTCTGTATACTCAAACAAGTCACACATAAATTCTCTGAGTATATTTCCTGCCTCATCCAGTAGGCTTTCTATCTTCAAAACATGCAGTTAAACCATTTCTCAAAATGCATTTACAAAATATTAAATCTTTGAGTTAGTCTCACTTTCAAATATTTCCAAATATGTTAGGGAAACTGGTGTTAAATAAAATTAAATGATTCCTCTCTCACCTGGCTCTAGAGAATTTTGGTATGCAGTATTCTGCAAAATCCTCTGACCATGGAGCCCTTCCATGAAGACAATTTTGTGATGCCTATCTATCCAAATGCATATCCATATAAATATCTATATTTCTAAATTTTATTTATTTCTTTAAATTGAAAGCTCCAGAAAGATTAAGCATAAAGTATGTTAAACATAACCCAGCAATCCCACTCCTAGGTATACACCCAAGAGAAATAAAAATGTTTATACAAAAACTAGCACATGAATATTTATAGCAACATTATTCATAATAGCTGAAAGGTGGAGACAACCCAAGTGTCCAGCAACTGAAAAATTGATAAACAAAATGGGGTTTACTCATAAAATGAAATATTATTCAACCTTAAAAATGGAGGAAACGCTGATACATGCTCCAATATAAATGAACCTTGAAAATATTGTGGTAAGTGAAAAATACCAATTATAAAAAGCCACATGTTGTATGGTTCACTCATATAAAATCCAGATATCTGTGGAGACAAAGAGAACTGTGGTTGATCGGGTCTGGAGGGAAATGGGGGTGTGCTGATACTAAGGGGTATTGCTTTTCTTTGTGGGCTGTTAAAAATGTTCTAAAATCAAATGTGGAATGCTGATGTGTGAACATATTAAAAACATTGAACTTTACATTGAAAAAATTAATTGTATGGTATGTGAATTATATCCTAATAAAACTGTTTTAAAAGGTTTCATACGTGTCTAGAATAGCAAATCATATTATACCATTTTATAATCCCTTATTATGTCTGTATTTTAATTAGCAACGGTTTAATAATTATCTGACAAAGGTACTGAAAGAAGAGGCTGGCATAAGCCTTTCTAGTCACTGTGGTCTCAGGACAACAACATCACATCCTGAGAGCCTGTTAGAAATGCAGGTTCTCAGGTCGACTCCACACCTGCTAAAACAGAATCTGCATTTTAAACAAGATCCTATGCACATTCAAGTCTGAAAAATACTGGACTGTAATATCTTCTAATTGTTGAGAACACTAAGCTTTTACATAGCTATTTTGCTTTCTTGTGCCATAGGGCTTTTAATATAAAGAGATTAAATCAATTCACTTTTAATAAGAACAGCATCTAATGAATTACAATTAACCTAATTTTCTCACCGGCAGTTTAAATGTTTCCAAGCGCTCAGTCAAGTCTCCAAACTGTGATAATTTTTTTTAATAAAAGAAATTATATAAAAATAAATAGATAATTCTTTCATGTCTTTTAGTTCCTTGAACTGTACAGACACACTATCTTTTCTAATCATTGATTCAAATGCAAAAGCTTACAGTAAATTTGTCAAAGATAAATAACAAATTATTTTAAACCAACTTATTTTCTCATCAATAAAAATAGTTTATAACCACTGCTGTTTTCCCTCATTATTATAATTTTTTGATGAATTAGCAGCAGTAATTTTGGTCATGCTATAAACAAGTTATGACCAATTACCCTGAATATCTTGATAATCATAGAATCCTATGGTTTTATACAATTCTAGAGGCCTACCATCCCCTTGACAAAGAGAGAATACTGTTTAGAACAATTCTCAAGAGATGATTCTCTAAATATGTCTTTTCTACCTAAGGGGAGTGTTGAAATATATGAACATTTATGTTGTAATAGCATGAAGCACTTTATCTCTTTCCAGGACATATTCTTAGAGAGATACTATTTCCAATTAGACACTTGTATAGAAGATAGAAAGTAAAAATACAAAAAAATAGTCATATTTGATGTGCTTGGTTTTACTGGCAATGCATGTAAAATGTACCCATAAAATGTATCTGAACTAAATACATTGAATGATATACTTTTATGTTGATATCAATTATATTCAAGGAAGTGCAGACTTGGCTTCTTAGGAAAAACTAGAATGAATAATAAAAAATTAAGTTTAATTTGAACTTATGAAGTGAGGTATACAATTATTTCAGAAATGAGTAGCTTTAATTCTTTCTCTGAGATCCTATACTGAGGGGGTACTGGTTTCAGGTCATTAAAAATAAAGGCACATGAAAACCAATAGTACAATAACAAGTCAATTTTAACTAACTTATTTTCTGATTAAAATATATATATTCAGAGTCCCTTTTAATGAGTACTTATTGAGAGAAAATGTTTAGATTATTAAGAAATTGATGAAGGAATTTTTTATAACAAAAAATATTAAATAATCAATTACCCATTACCATTTTTGGATAGTAATAAAAAATAATATGGGTATTTCAAGGGCAGGAACCAAGCCTCTACATTTCAGAAGCCTAAAAAGATCACAATTTGGAACACAGAACCACAGATATCCTTTAATGATATGATCCATGATCTAAAAAACTATTAGATCATAGAAAAACACAAATCTAAGGTACTCAGCAAGGTACAACAGTTGGAGAATTTTCCTTGGAAAAAAAACTTTAAACATATAGCAATACAATCTTTCAGAAAATTTGGCTCATTTTAAGAGGACTGACTAGAGAAAACTCAAAGTAATTGTGAATGAAACTGAAATGTTTTATTCTTAAGAATACTAGAAGCCCAGTGTGTGGAATCGTGCAGCCTTCCCACCCGTGCAGCCTCACAGCACTCACAGCTCCACCCACCGTGCCGGTGATCGTTACTACACTAGGGACACTGAGTTGTTATAATGTAGATTACATTTATGTTCTGCTTCCTGACATATAGCAAAGTTCAAGGACCATGTTCCAAACCTTTAAAGAAGCTCCCTTGCTGCCGGCCATTCACAGACATGCCGACACAGCCACTCGACCAGACTGGCTCCTGTGTCATTGTCTTGCAAATGGCCAGGCCTACTGAGGCAGTAGGTTTGCCTGTGGCTAATGTTTGTCCTGGATTATTCCCAACAAGAAGCCCCCTGTGAGAAATGTCCTGTCAGCCACGGTCTTCCGGGACTCCTTTCTTCTAGTCTCCTTCTCTTGCCATAAATCTGTATGTCCCTATTGAAACCTGGAAAGCGAGCCGGCTCATCTTGGAGAATTTATGTCAGTAACGATCTCTTCCCGCTCGCCTCACTTCTAAATACACTTCTAACTATAATAAGTGTTAGCTGAAAGCAGAGGTGTTGAAATGATTACTCTGAATTATTGGGAGAAAATGATGGGCTTCATTTAAAAGATTAACTTAAAAAGAGAGAAAGTGGATTTCTACTTTGGAAGTAGAGTTTCAGGTTTGAATTGTATGTTTTCTCTCTAGTCTAAACAGCACTGAAACTTGAGAATAACAGAGTTTCTACGAAGAATGAGACTGGGCATGACAGATGCCTTCCTGTGCAAAGAGCGGGGGCAGCAGGACAAGTGATAAGAGGCAGTGCTCCAACAGGAAAGCTTGGGGGAAATTAAGGAAGTGGAGGGAAGATCGTTAGGTCCCAGGACTGAACAGTTAGTATCTGTCTCTGTTCCCTGCACCCCATTTTCATTCAACAGCGTGTTCCCTTTTCTCTGGTTAATTCCCACAGCACTGGGCTGTGCCTATCTCCTATTTACTTATGCCTGATATCTTATACTAAAGCTGTTTGTGCAACCATGTTATCTCCTTTATTATTGAACTGGAAGCTCCCTGGAGACAGAAAGATGACCTTACACATATTTTTATCTTTAACAACATATTAGATAGGAGGGATTTTTTTTTAAAATGAAGAAAAAAGGAGAAACACTTCCTGAATGTGTATTATGGATTAGGCAAATGCAAGGTGTTAGTAGATGGAAGGATACATAACACATCTGAGTTCCCTGACTGACTTTTGAATTAGTCCCAAGTTAATACCAAATAGGCATATGTAGACGAAATATTGGCTTTATTTTTGTTAGAACTAAAGGAAGGGACCTGGGGCCTCAGTAATAAGGGGCTTCCTCAAATTGTATGCAGAATTAGGTGTGGCTGGGAAGCATCAGTCTCCCCCCGCATGTGGAGTCCTGCCCTGATTGAACATATACCACAGCAGAGCAGAGCAGATGAGGGTGAACACTTTCTGCAGCATTTACAGGTTCTAACAAGGAGATAGGAAGTGGATATTTACAAGTTTGGGGATATTTCCTTCCCCAGACTTATCAATGAGGTAATTTGCTCCAACTCCCCTGGGAAGAAGGGAGTGAGTGAGGAGGCAGAGAGATGTCAGGATCCTTACGTAAATGAACATCTCTCTTCCTGTGGCTCTGAAGTAGGGCATAGGAGATTGAGGAAGCAGATAGTAAGGAACTTGTCCTAAGCTCCACAGTTAGTAAATGTCAGAGGCCACATTAAAATCCAAAGTGTGTGCCCTTTGTTCAAGCTGGCGCACAGTGTCTGAGGGCTGAAACATGTCTGGTGAATGGACGGGTGGATGGGTGAGAAGAATCCTTTGCATACATTTGTGTGTCAACTAGGATAAGTCCCAAGAATTTTAAGTGGTTCAAGCTCTTCAGACAAAATGAATCTCTTATCATAAATGTCTTGATAAATTTAAAAAGGATAACTTTTTCTTTAGTATATGAAGATAATAAGTGAATTTTCTCAAATTCTTTCCCATTTATATGCCACCCAATAGACTGTCAGATTCTGGATGTCAGATTTTGGAGGCCAGGAAACGACTACTACTACCTTTCCATGTCCTGCCCCCCAATGCCAGTGGAGGTTCAGAAGGCCCTTTATAAATGAACTAGAGGCCCAGTGAACGAAATTCATGCAAGGAGTGGGAGTAGGGGGTGGGGGTGGTGCCCCTCAGCCCAACCTGCACCCTTTCCAATCTGGGACCCCTTAAGGGATGTACATTCTTTTCACAATCCAGGACTGCTGGCTCCCAACCTCTCGCCTGTCAATTGTCGCTAACCACTCCCCTGCCAGCCTGATCAACACCTAACTACTCCTGTGCTGGCCTGATTGCCCCTAACTGCCCTCCCCCTGCCAGGATGGTCCCCCCCAACTGACCTCCCCTGTAGGCCTGGGTCCCTCCAACTGACCTCCTCTGCAGGCCTGGGTCCCTCCCAACTGTCCTCCCATACAGGCCTGAGTCTCTCCCAACTGTCCTCCCCTGCAGGCCTGGGTCCACTCCAACTGCCCTTCCCTGCAAGCCTGGGTCTCCCTCAACTGCCCTCTCCTGCAGGCCTGGGTCACCCACAACTGCCCTTCCTTGCTAGCCATATTGTGGTGGCCATCTTTGACCACATGGGGACAGCCATGTTGTGATGGTCAATTTGCATATTATTCTTTTATTAGATAGAATACCAAGAGAATCAGAAAAATCCTCACTAATTATTTCTTTAAATGAATTTCATGAACTCAAATCTGAATGTATACAGAATGTATATACATAAATGAATACCTAGCTATCTAGATAGATATTTTTTCCCCCGAAGACTCCAGTATTTGGCACAATGCTCTTCTTAAGCTGAGCAGGGACATAGAAGTGTGCTGTAAGTGTGGGAAGAATTACTGTAAAGGAGGATTCTTATTAGTTAAGTCTTTCTGAAGTGCGAGGAAAATAAAATAAAAAAGGCTTAAACTTCGGCAGGAGCAATATAGATGCCACCTAAGGAAGGCTTTTCTGCTAGCTCGGGTTATTAAACAGACTGTTGAAAGGAGTTACAGAATCCTCCCTTGGAGATCTGTAATACCAGGATAAATAACCAGCTGGTTTAGAACCAGTGCTGCTTAGAGGCAAGAAGCTGGCTTGGGTGAGTTCTCAAAACATCAGATATAATTTCTTGTACTTTCATTTAAAATAGCACACAATAATTTTATATCTAGGATGCCTTACACTACTGAAACCAGTGACAAATGAAACCATGACTTGTACCAGAGTTGAGGGGCTCTTGGCCCCTGTAGCTCTGTGACTGCATCGTTCTGATTAACCTGCTTTATATCCAGTTCATGCTGTCTATCAATCTCACTGAAGGGAAATAAGAAAGCTTGGCTTCTAGTGTCACTTTGCTCATCAATCAGCATTTTCAGCTTATTTAATTTCCCTGGGATTCCATCTATAGAAGCCTTTTTAGCCAAAAATTCTGTAATTCCATGATAATGAAATACAGAGTTACATTCTCTCTTTATTCACATTATAATTTCTAATGTGTTTCAGAAAAATATTTGGCAGAAAATATTATCAAAATTACTGTTAAATATTTTAAGTTTTGCCTGGTAATTCACTAAGCAACATAACTTTTTGTTAATTTATCTCTCCCAAATGGAAGACTTTATCTGAAATGCTCAATCAATGTTTATTATCTTTGTCTGTTCACTTAATAAAACACAGTAATATTACTTGCCACTTCATTTAGAAAAATTCCTTAACGTTATGGGACGACCATTCTCCAAATGTCACAGTGGTTATGCTATTGAACCAATAATTTAGACAAGTCACAAGTAGACACTTTGAAAGTATAAACTAAGACTTAAAAAAAATACCCCCTATGATTTGCCCTCTTGAAAGAAAAAGTGTGATTTATCTTTTCAAATAAAACAGACTTGCTACCAGAAAATATTTACACAAAGACCTACTGATAACCAATGTTTTCACTAGTCAGACTTGAAATAATAAATGCAATATTGTTAGAATCTGTAGATAAGGAAATGAATAAAATGTGTACTAAATGGTATGCTTATATACTTTGTGTTTGAATGGATGGGTATTTATCTATCTGTTCATACATTCAGTAAATATTTATAGAATTCTGGTAAGTATTAAGGTACCTATGAGCTGGGGATAAAAAAGTGATGACATAAACCTTTCCCAGGAGATATTCCAACGTAATGGACAGTACAAATCTAATCTAATAAAAGAGTAATATTAAAATTGACCATTTCTATGGGATGACTAAGCCATGCCCACCAGCCAATCAGAGTGGCTGTATGCAAATTAACCCAGCCAAGATGGAGGCCGGCAGTCACGGAGATGGAGTAAGCAGGAGGCTTCTGTTGCACCAAGAATAAACTGTCTGCTGGCCGGCTGGGCTTCTCCCGGCTCCAGGCAACATTGTTGGAATTATAGAAGCCTCGAAGCTAAAGCAAACAGCAGACTTCCATTGCACCAGCGATGGAGGAAACTGCCTGCCTAGAGTCTACTAAGGCAGCATTCTTTCAATTATAGAAGTCATGGAGCTGAAGCAGACAGGAGGCTTCATTACCTGCCTAGGCTTTGGCTTAAAGGAACAGTGTATCAATTATAGAAGATAAATAAACTCCAGAAACCTGCTTCCAGCCAGCCTTGCCGGGATGTTGAGTCAATGAGAGCTGTGGGCAGCCTGAACGCCTGCAAACAGCCATCAGCCCCTCACCCAGGCTGGTCAGGTACCCCAGTAGGGACCCAAAACCTGAAGGGACTGTGGGCAGCCTGAAAATACCCCTTAGCTCCTCACCCAGGCTGCCTAGGCACCCCAGTAGGGACCCAAAATCTGAAGAGGCTGTGGGAAGCCTGAAAATGGCCCTCAGCCTGTCACCCAGGCTGGCCACACCCCAATGGGGTGACGGTCCACACTGGGGGGCTTGGCCAGCCTGCAAACAGCCATCAGCCCTCACTCAGGCTAACCAGGCACACCAGCAGGTGGACATCCCCAGAGGGGTCCCAGACTATGAGAGGGCACAGGCCGGGCTGAGGGACCTCCTGAGCCCCTAGTGTGTAAATAAGTACAGTGCTTGGTAAGATGTTCTATACTGGAGGTATACACAACGTGAAAGGAAGGAGAATATAGTGTCTAATGGCCTAGATATAAGAAACATTAGATTTGACTCTCCCACCAGCACCACTGATTTTGGAATCAGATGAAGACTATACAATAACTGAGTGTGAAATAGTAAAGTAAAATGATACAATTATCAAAATGAGCATACAACAGAAAAAACTACATACATATTTGAAATAAATAAGACTTCTAAAATGTAAGTTAAATCATTACTATTTGAAACTCAATAGACTGGTTGAGCATATGCAGTAAAGAAAAAAAAAACAAAATAGAGTATATAAAAGCACCATGTGATCTAGATGATGTAGAATGAGAAGGTCTAATATATATATCAGAGTAACAGAAGAGGATGTTTAACATCCTCTATCCACTAGTATCCCTTTCTCTCAGTTGTGAAAATCAGTGTCTTCAGACACTGCCAAATGTTTCTGAAGGACAAAATCACCCCAGTTGAAAACCATTGCCATAAAAATCATATGAGAGAGGTAAATTACTGGCTTATTTCACTCATGTTTACACATGTAAAAACCCTAAACAAAGTAACAGCAAATGGAATTTAATAGCAAATAAAATTATAAAATCAAGTCGATTTTTTTCTCTGAAATGCAAAGATGGTTGCGTATTTTAAATATTATAACCCACATTAATAAACTAAAGAATAACCTCATGCACTTAATACATATATACACATAAATACATATACTATATACAATATAGTATGCATCTCCCCACAGTGTCCAGTAGTAGGCAGTTCTATTCCCTCTTTATTTTCCCCTTTAATCTATACCCTATAATCATTTACCTGCAATAAATTAAACCTATTGATTTCAGTTCAGTGCTATGCCTGAGAGAAGGAGATACTCATGTAAATTTAGCTAATCAAGAAGACTTCTTCTCACCCTAGCTGGCTTGGCTCAGTGGATAGGGAGCAGCCTGTGGACTGAAGGGTCCCAGATTTGATTAGGGCCAAGGGCACATGTCTGGGTTGCAGGCTCAATCCCCAGTGGGGGGCGTGCAGGAGGCAGCGGATCAATGATTCTCTCTCATCATTGATGTTTCTATATCTCTCATATTCTCCCTTCCTCTCTGAAATCAATAAAGAAGTATATTTTAAAAAAGAAGCCTTCTCAAGTTTATAGCTCTTTAGAGAAAAGGTTAAAAATAAAATTAGCTAACAGTACCATTTACAAATGTTTCAATTCCACTGAAAGGTGGAGTCTAGATTTATTTTGATGGTACAATAGATACCTACTAAAATGTTGATCTGTATTTTTAAAAGCAATTCAAGCAGGTTAAATTTTATTTATACTAAAGCAAAGCAAAGTCTGTTCAAATGACTATATAATTCTGTGTCTGTAGCAATCAACATAATGGTCTTTGAAACCAACTGATCTTTACCGTGAACATCCAATAAATAAATATGAATGGCTCATTAGTGCACTCACATGAACTGAAATGCTTATTTGCAGTGACTTTAGAATGCACTCAATTTCAAAACAACCTCTATTATTTTTATTTAATTTACCTATTTAAACAAATTTGAGATCATTGCTTATTCAACAATTGTGCACTCTGAATCTCTGGCATCACTATGTCTACCAGATAGTAATTTAAATGTATGAGAAGGAAAGGATTCTAAGCATAAGACTGACAAAGGTGGTTCTTACTGGGGAGTTGCTCCACTCCATAGTGTCATCCTCAGCTCTGCATCTTGGTAACTAGGACGTCAATGCTAACTCAACATCAAACTCTTAATTCTCAAAAATACTGAACTTACCCCTATTCCTTTTGTATACATAAACATCAGTTAAATAAAGCCATGAAAATCACTTGTCTAAAAGTTTTACATTTATATGAAGAGTAACTGACTTCAATAAAATGATGTAATTGCATGTAAATGAACTAGTGGGTATAAAGTTTGCTATTCCTTATCAACCTGACAGCTATTATAAAAAGTACCTAACAGTGGCTAATTGCTGTGCTGGGCTCTTCAAATATGTCTATAATATAATGATAATGATAGTCAAAAAGAAATGAAGAGAATGTCAGGGAAGAGAGTGGTCATGATGACAAAGAATATTCTGAGCATGTAGACCACACTTCAGTGGTCATTCTCCCACCTTTCATTTGAACACCTTGGGGGCCTTCACTTCTCTCCTTCTCTGATACTGAATCAGTGCTGGCAACATCACTGTTAAACAATCTCATCATAAATAAAGATTATCTTACTTTCAAGGAAAAGAGCCTGGGTGAATTTAGGGCTTGCTCTTATGCTCGTACTAGGGGCCCAGTGCATGAATTTATGCACCTTGAAAGGAACTGTGGACTGCGAGACTGTGGTGGGCACAGGGGTGAGTCTCAGCCCATCCTCTGAACCCCTGCCCAGCTCTCCAGATGTAGTACCCCATCCCCTGTCTGCCTGCAGCCCCCGCCCCCACCATCGCAGCTCCTACTCACTGACAGCACCGGACCCGCTTGCACCAGCTGACAGTGTGGAGCCATTGGGGCTGGCACCAGCAGCAGGTGAAAGTGCCAGGTGGGACCGTGGTATGTGGGAGCAAAAAGAATTTCCAGTAGCCACCACAGGCTGGCCCAGATGACAGAGACTAGTGTCCCTAACCATCTGCTCCACCACAGCTGATGCCTGCCATGCCCCCCCCAACCCCCCCCCCCAGTTTTCAGCACACATTATAGCGACTAGTTTTTAAGTTGTTTGGGTGTTCTACCATTCAGTCTATTTGCACATTTTATACATATATATATATATATATATATAAATATATATATATATATATATATATATTTATATATATATCAAATTGATTTTTTACAGAGAGGAAGGGAGAGGGATAGACAGTCAGAAACATCAATGAGAGAGAAACATCAATCAGCTGCCTCCTGCACACCTCCTACTGGGGATATGCCCGCAACCAAGGTACACGCCCCCAAATGGAATCGAACCTGGGACCCTTCAGTCCACAGTCCGACGCTCCAGCCACTGAGCCAAACTGGTTAGGGCTGCATATTAGGTTTTATATTTAGATATCATTCTTGGCAGAGAGCCTTGCTTGGGGTGAAACCTGTCTCCGAAAGGCCCAGATGCAGCTGCACTTGAACATCTGGATGCCTACCTAGAACCCTCTTGTGGCTGTCTGTCAGAGCCTTGCCAGAAGGACTGAAGCACATACCTTCCTGAGAGTCTGACAAATCCTACAGCCCAGAAGTCACCAACCGGTGGTCCCACCTACTCACATCTATAGCTTGTCTGGTCTCGACAGTCCCAATCAAGCCAACAGCCAGCCCCAAACACTTTCAGCTGAATGTCTTTTGTTGCTTTTTTTTTTTTTCCTATGAGCTTACTCATATATGCTTTATCAGGAATAGATATTATCAGGTAAAAATGAATATAAATGTGTAAGATCAATAGGAAACCACAGTTAGAATAAATGAATTTCTAAGTGACCTAATAAAATCCTTAGGCGTTTTGATAGTATAGATAGGAAAAAAAATTGGAAAAGTCCAGGAATCCTTTTTAGAGTCCATGTCTCCCCTTTCTGAGAACAGCAAAGGAAGCAGTCTTTTGTTCCTATTACATTCCCAACATGGGCAACAACTGAGTTCACAAATGAGAGTACCATTCACAGTTACCACCTGAATGCTTCCATATGCCACTGCTATGCAAAAAGCTTTAGATGCATTATCTTGTTTAATTCCCACAGCAACTTTTGGGGTTTTAGGAACTATCATTATCCTAAATTTTACAAATGAATCTTAGCAAGATTAAATAACGTGCCCACGGTTACATAAATTGTAAGTGGCAGAGCTGAGACTCAAACCCAGGCCCCCTTGAATATGGTGGACTTATCCCTGTGCCATAATGCCTTAAAACAGCCTTCTGTAAGGCTTCGGCTTATGTTTCAATCTTCACTGCTGCCAATCAGTGAACTCCTTCAGGGCAGAATTTATTTCTCATTAATTTTTATATCCCAAAGCATGGGATAATGCCTGATACAGAGTAGAAACTCAATGACTGTCAAATGAACAAAATGGTGAATTAATAAATAAAGGAAGGAATGACTTCATTTTAAAAGAGACAGAAAATTGAAGTCTGTGTGGGGGGAAAAAAAAAAAGCTAAGACGACACCAAGAATACAATTTAAGTGGTTAGCTTTGTGCCCTGCCATTTCTATTGTAGCAACATATGAGTATTTTATGATAAGCACCATTTTGACTATAGAATTAAATGAAATATTTTCAAAAATATGTACTTTTCAGGGATTTAAATGAACGATTGACATTCCATATTCAGAACTTGACACAAACCAAACCAGCGTATAATCATATGTTTCCTATAATAAGCTACTTGAAGTGTTCTTAGGGTTACAATTTTATAATCTAGACATGAGAGGAAGATCTGTGCTCTTGACAACATTCAACACAGGCACTTCAGCTGTCTCTGGATGAAAGACAAACCCTCTCCTGTGCATTCTGTACATGTTCTCTCTTCCCTTATCAGGAAGCAGACAGTCCTAACCATTACCTTCACATCCTCTGCCATCTTCCTCCAGCTTCTGGCCAGGTTGACACTTGCAGTAATAACTGCCAATTGTATTACAGCATTGGTTCTGACAGCCACCATTGTCAATGGCACATTCATTTATATCTGCAATTAAATATTTAAACAGAATTAGCCTCCTATAAGTAGAGACAAAAAGATTTTAGGGGCTCTCCTAAAATGTACCAGCACAGAATGATATCATTCTTTGACCTCAGATTAAATGAAATACAACTATATAGTATTCTAATTAGAGATAATGTACTCCAATCAAATGGCAGAACTGACTTTGAATCCTGGCTGTAAAGCTGTTGAGATTGCTTTGGTTTATTTTTTAGTTAACTTTTCACTGAAGTGTGTCACATACACTGAAAAATATACAAATCTTAAGTATACAGTTCAAAGAGTTTTCAGATTTAGACTATACCAATACAACCACAATAAAACCACATTACTAGCACCCAAGGATTACCCTGACTGACTGACTGATGCTAACCACTACCTTGATTGTTAACCTCTTCAGGTTAGTTTTTAAAATATATATCTATATATCTATATATCTATATATCTATATATCTTTATCTACACATCTATATATCTATATCTATATCTATATCTATATCTATATCTATATCTATATCTATATCTATATCTATATCTATATCTATATCCATATCATCTATATCTATATCTATATCTATATCTATATCTATATCTATATCTATATCTATATCTATATTAGAAGCTCATTGCAGGAAGATTCCTGCAAGAATAGGGCTTCCTTAGCCTATTCCTGCAAGAATAGGGCTTCCTGAGCCGGAGCGAAGCAGAGAAGGGAGCAAAGCCCACCGAGACAGGCTTCCTCCCTTCTCTGCTGCCTCAGCTTCCTCCCATCTCTGCTGCCTTGGCTTCCTCCCACCTCTGCTGCCTTGCTCCCTCCCACCTCTGCTGCCTCGCTCCCTCACTTCTCTGCTGCTTGGCTCCCTTCTGCAGCACTTGGCTTCCTTCTAGGCTGTCTTCAGACTTCGCTCAGTGCCTGTGTATACAAATTAACTGCCGTCTTGGCTGGGTTAATTCGCATATAGTCACTCTGATTGGCTGGTGGGTGTGGCTTGGCTGGTGGGCATGGCTTAGGTGTCTCAGAGTGATGGTTAATTTGCATATTACTCTTTTATTATTATATATATATATATATATATATATATATATATATATATATATATAACCTCACTTGGTGTTTGTGTGTGTTGCTTTTTTCATTTGGCATTCTGTTACGAGCTACATCCATGTTGTTGCATATATTTGCAGTTTGTTCATTCTTATTCCTGTATACAGGGTAGGATAAAAGTAGGTTTATAGATGTATGTATGTGAAACAGAATTTATTATTCTATTATTATTTATTAATCATTGTATTATTTTCTATATGTACAAGTATAGTAGTAAACCTACTTTTGCATCATCCTGTATTATTCAAATATATATATATATATATATATTTCACAATTGATGGGAATTTGGATATTATCTTATTTTTGGTTATTATAAAAACTATTGCTATGAACATTTTCATACACGTCTTTAATAAACTCACATATGCATTTCTTCTGGGTAATATCTAGGACTAAAATTGTTGGGACAGATATTATATGCTCTACTTTATAGTTTATAGCCAAATAATCTTCTAAAGGGATTATTCTTTTCTTTTTATAGATTTTTATTGATTTCAGAGAGGGAGAGAGAGATAGAAACATCAATGATGAGAGAGAATCATTGATCAGCTGCTTCCTGCATGCCCCCTACTGAGGATCGAGCCCACAATGCTGGCATGATCCCTTGACCAAAATCAAACTGGGGACCCTTCAGTCCACAGGCTGATGACACTCTATCCACTGAGCCAAACTAGCTAGGGCAGTGGTTATTCTAATTTACACTCCCATCAGTGTGTATTGGAGACCAGATGCCACTCATCCTTGCCAACATTTGGGATATTCTGTTGTGTTTTTTTTTTCATTTTTATTCTTCTGAGGCATGTATAATAGTATTACATTATCATTTTAATTTTAATTTTCCTGGTGACAATTAGGTTAAACACATTTTCATGGTCATTGGGAAAACATCTTACTGAAGTGCTTATTCAAATACTCTGTCCATTTGCCCAATACTTAAAATACCTGTTCTTTGTCTAGTGGGTCAAGTAGAAAGACCTATAGAAGTGGTGGCAATGATCATCCTTGTCTTACTTGTGAACTCACAAGGACAGTTTTCAACATTTCATTGTAGGTATGATGTGTCCCATAGGGTTGTTGGTTTTTTTAAAACTAATTTCACCAGATTAAGAAAGTCCCTTTCTACTCCAAATTTCTTAGGTATTTGTATCATAAATAGGTATTACATCTTCATCTATTGCAAGAAACCTGGTCATGATACACTATACTTTTGATATATTTCTGGATTTTGGCAGCTAATATTTTTCAGGATTTTTGTGACTATATTCAGAAGAGAGGTTTGCCTGAACTTTTTCTTTCTTGGAATACTCATGATAATATTTGGTATCCATATTATACTGTATGCATAAAACAAGTGGGGAAGTTTTTGCTCCTATGTTTTCTGAAGGAACCCGTGCGATTATAATTTCTTATTTAAATGTTTGGAAGAGTTCATTTGTGGTGCCATCTGGGTGTGAGATCTTAGATGTGCACACATACAAACTCTGTAAATAGTAGCTATGTTTATTACTATTAGCCAAACATTAGCTAGTATACTTGAGAATTAAAACCTGGTTCACAGTAGACATTCATTGCTTTCTTATTTTGTTTGTATTGAACATAAATTCAGTTTTCATATGGATGGAATTATACATTTACTAGAGGCCTGGAGCACAAATTTGTGCAACAGTGGGGTCCCTCAGCCTGGCCTGTGGGATCGGGCTGAAACCGTCTCTCCAACATCCCCCAAGGGGTCCTGGATTGCGAGAAGGCACAGTCCAGGCTGAGGGAGTCCCACCAGTGCATGATCAGTGCTAGGGAGGAATGTAGGAGGTTGGTCATAAGGGGCGGGGTTGTGGGACGACTCTAGGGCAAGCCCAGCCCATCTCCCTCAGTCCCAATTGGTTGGACCCCAACTGCAACCTAACCTACCAGTTGGAGCATCTGCCCCCTGGTGGTCAGTGCATGTCATAGCAAGTGGTTGAGTGGCCTTAGCATATTACGCTTTGATTGGTTGAACATGGCGACCGGATGACTAGACACAGCATATTCGGCTTTTATTATATAGGATAGTAACATATACCACATTTCTTTTTCTACACAGAAAGTTCAGAAACTATTTTGCTTTTATTTTGATAGCACTAATTTCATGCAACTGTACTGTACTTATGTACAATCTGAAAAATTTAAAAATTATCTGAACAAGCTAACCAAAGGATAAACTTCATTACTAGTGCTTGTAAGTTACATATTGATATTAATACATAAAAATATACGCATGTATTTCCACTTCTGTTGGTTTCTACTTTTCTTTGACAAGTAAAGAAAGTGTGGCAGATGTTTGGTGACCTGATGTGCTCAGAAAAATAAATAAATAAAAACATAAAAAGTTCTTGTTATCCATTGAAAATCAGTGTTCATAAATAAAAAATTTGAAAGTCATTGACTTTGAAGGTAGTTCTGAAAACCAAGTCAATACTTAGGATTTTAAATTGCAGTTTTATAAGATACTCACTGCATGATAGATTTCAGGCTGCTTCATGTGTCCAATGTCATTCAAGGTTGCAAATAAATTTGGCCTTTCAAAAGCAAGATGAATGACAAAAATTCTCTGACACATAGCAAGTCTTCCAGGTTCGGCATGACAAAAGTTCAATGATATCACCCAGGCTATCAATCCATCTGTAATGACAGACTGCAGTCTTTTCAAGAATTAGATATGATATTTGCAAGAACAGTGTTGCATTTCTGGTTGTAGGACAAATGCAACCAAACTGCACACAAGTTAAAGGCCTGCTCAATTAACCAACAAATAAGCTATACCTTTCTGTCTTTTAAAAAATGTGTGAATTTGAGCTCCTTATATTTGTTTGCTTTCCTAAGCGTGCCATCATTCTAAAATCATGTGATACATTTAATCTGTGTTTATACAGTTTTAGTAATAGCCTATACTGCTTTTAGGAACATAGCAAATGCTAAACAAAGCAGCCACAATGCAGAGTAAAAAGGCAAAATTAAAAGTGCTTTAATTTTACACTTTTCTCTAAACCAAATGTATTTGGCTCAATTTAGCATGTGTATTTTTGTTTTAAAAGGATTGGGTGTGTGCTTTGTGAAAATTACCCCAAAAGTGTACACACCTCTTATGTGTTATAGCTATTTTCAAATCAATAGGCTTCATGAAGTGATGACCTAAGCTTGTTATTGCAATTAGCTTTGATAACAAATCAGTGGGTTTCTCTTTAGGTACATGTTTAACGTAATTCTCTATAGGTTAAGGTAAGATATGACATTAATCAACATGCTCAAAATACAATTAGAATATGTACTTAAATAATGTTCTGGGTCTTTATGACCTCATTTGGGATTATAGAATTATACATGAAGTATACTAACAATACATATATTCTAAAAGATTAGATAATGCTAATAGAATAATTTCTATACATGATTTTAAATTCTAGAATTTTCCTTAAAATGCTGTATACATGGTTTCAATATAAGACTGGAGCAACTAGGTCTATTCCTAGTCACTGGGAAATAAACTGAGAACTTGAAAACAAAAATCTTGATCTTCATGAATTTCCTGAGGCACAATCAAGTTCCTACTTAAGTACTATTCCTTATCAGTGGTGGAGAAAAAGAAAGAAGAAATGTGGGAATGTGTTAGACTACCTACTGGGGAAAGCATCAGTGACCATTCTTTGGAAGCCAGTGACTTCCTTACTTACATGGCCACTGTACAAAAAGGAAGAGACGATCACAGCAATAATGCCATAGAATATTGAACTTCAGGCTCTGAGGACTTAGGTTTGAATCTTAGTTCCACCACGTACACGTATGCGACATACCATGTTATTCCCTTCACATTTGCAGGCATCTTCTTATTCATTCAAAAGGGGATATGATGATACATCATAGAAATGTTGGTAAGTATAGCAATGATAATACCTAGGAAATGCCTTGTAAATTTTGAAATCCAATATAAATGCATTCTCAGGGACTAAATGTAAATGCTTTATTTTTTTTTTTTTATGTTTCCACTAAATGAATTTTACAAAATATTTGGCAGAAATTCATCTAACAAAGGGAATTGTAGAAAAAAAGTTACATTTTGATAGGAAACACATACACAGTAACTATTTTAAATAAGTGAAAATGGAAACATTGAAAAATGAGATATTATATTATAGCACATTCTTTTAATGCAGCCTATATTTCTAGAGATATATTTATTTTTAATAATTTTTCAAAAGGGAAAATATTAAAACTTAAGTTATGCTGACTTTAAGCATATGTCAGAGCTCACTAAATTTTCAATAAATCAGTGAAGTTAAATAACAATTTTTAAATTATCTCCTTGCAATTGTGCTATCTATTAATAATTGGGATATGTTTAAAAATATTTTGGGGTATTTATAAAGCTTCTTTTAACTGAAAATTTTAATTTAAACTAATACTTATAATACTTATTTGTTTAAATTGAATATAGTAATATGGTCCAAACTATGTTGTTTGGACTCTATATGAATATTGGATCTTTTTCTTAGTTCGGTAATTCACTTATCCTCTCTATTCTTTAGTTTATCATTTGTAAAATGAGGGTAGTAGCCATAGTACATTGTCCTTCAATTCGTTGTGAAAATTAAATTATTACATGTAAAAAGAAGCGAGCCATTTAGTCAAATAAGGGTGATCTATTATTTTTATTATCATTATTTCTTAAATGTTAATTGACAGCCCAGCAGAGGACATTTGGCTCAGGCAGACTAGAAAGTCCTGAACAAGAAAGTGTCCCCAGTCTCTTTCCGTGGAACAGCCAATGGTCACCCTATCCAGCACAACAGGAGGCAGCCAGCCACACCAAGAGCAAGACAGCAGACTAACGCTAACAGTGACCACTTATAACCCACAGCCTCAACCACCAGCACTAATAGGTCTGAAGAACAACGAACTCCATCTAATCAGATTAGAACACTTACATCCCCCAGCCTCCTCCCCTCATGGTCATTGTGCATAAACTCTAACCCCAAGGACAGTGGAAACTGAGTCCTAACCATCCCCAGTTGTGGTTCCATCCCCGTTTCCTCTAATAAACTCCCCTCTTGGTTTCTGTGTCTGCCTATATCCTTGAACAACTCCAACCTTACATGTTACAAATTAAATTTGTTCTTTTTCAATTTTCCCCCTTTTTGTTCAGTTCATAGCAAGGTAACATTGTGTAAAGATCACCACAATAAAGGTAAATGTGTTATCCAGTACCTCATGGTTACCACTCTGTGTGTGTGTGTGTGTGTGTGTGTGTGTGTACTGAGAGATTTAATATATAAGGCACACTTACAACTCAACCAGCAAAAAAAAAAAAAACAAAATAACAATTTAAAAATGGGCAAAGGATCTAAATAGACATTTCTCATAAGACACACAACTGCCAAACATGTATATGAAAAGCTGTTCAAAACACAAATCAGACAGAAATGTGAATCAAAACTACAATGAGACATCACTTCAAACATTTTAAAATGGCAATTATCAAAAAGATAACATAAAAGGTGAGGATGTGGAGAGAATTACACTCTTGTAGGAGGAATGTAAATTGATACAGCCATTATAGAAAACAATATGAGGGTCCTACAAAAATTAAAAGTAGAAGTGGAACTACCATATGATCCAGCAATCCCACTTTTGGTTATATTTCCAAAGGGAATTCAATCTGGATTCCAAAGAGATAACTAACTGTACTCCCATGTTCATTACAGTTTATTCACAATATTCAACACTCAGAAGCAGCCCAAATGCTCATTCATGGACAGATGGTTTTAAAAATGTGGTATATATAATGTACAGCCTAGAATATTATTAAACCTTAAAAAAGGAGGAAATTCTGCCATTTCAAGAACATCGGTGAACATAGAGGGCATTATTCTAAGTGAAATAAGCCAGACAAATACTGCATAATCTTATTTTTATGTGGAATCTTAAATAATAAAAGTCATAGAAGTAGAATGGTGTTTGTTTGCCAGAGCAGAGAAGATATTGGTCAAACAGTACAATGTTTTAATTAAGTTGAATGGATTCTGAAGATCATTTGTACAACATGGTGATAGCAATACTGTATTAATCAATTCCTTCCCTTAGTACATATTTATTGAATGCCTTCTTTACAGTGCCCAGAGAATGCAGGGATCAAACCCATTCTTTATCCTTTTTTTAAGATAAACTCTTGTTCCCATGGTAAGTAAGCTTACTAGCTAGTGTGGGAGACACGATTCAACAAGTTGATGTAAATTAATTAAAAGCAAGATTAAAATTCAAGCTCACTGAAATCCAAGCTTTCTGGGTTCCAACATTGTTTCAGTATTCCACACTCAAGCTGTGTATTCAGAAGCTATTGCCTTGTTAAAAATTTAACTGTTTCCCCCAATCTAAATGGCCAAGTCATTTTAATAGGGTTGGGAGTCATTACTCAGATAGTGCAACATATATCTACTCAATCATTGGGCCATCAGCTCTTACAATTATGACAGCGTTTATGATCCCATTAAACATCCTCTTATTCTTTCTACATTTAATTTTCAAACACAAAAGAAACAGCTCACTATGCCAACACATATCCTGCCCCTCAGAATATTGATTTGAAGGAAAGGAGAGATTTTTGCAACACAATCAGGTGACATGAAGCTTTTACTTAAACCCAAAGGAATGTCTTTGAATCTTCTCAAGCTTTGTTTTCAGGTATAGGAGTAAGAGTAGGTTCAAATTCTGGCCCTATGACTGCCCAGCTGTGTGACTGCGTTGCTTTGTACCAAATCACTCCCCACATCTTGTCTGGTAGCTTAAAACAATTATTTTGTCATCTCATAGTTACAGTGGATCAGAAATGTGAGACAAGCTTAGCTAGGCAGTTCTGGCTCCAGATGTGATGCAAATAGTATGGCTGAACTAGAAGGGCAGGAGGGGACTGGAGGTGCTGGGGACTGGCCAGGTACACCTCTATTCCTCCCTTTCTCTCTCCCCTCTCTCCCTTTCTCCCCTGGTAATCTGTAATCTCAAGCTTCTCCAGGTGGCCTCTCAGTCCTACGTACCACGGCCTCCCTCAAAGCCTAATGTCCTAGGCCAGTGGGACTGGCAGCTGGCCACTCAGGTTTCCAACCCAAGTGATCAAAGTGCGTGTCGTAGGGACTTTTCTGACCTGGCCTTGGAAGTCACTCAGTGTTACTCCTGACACATTCTGTTTGTTTTTAGGCCTGTTCCAACCCCATGCACATTCAAACAGAGGAGGTAGACTTCCCCTCTTAATGTGGGAAGGGCAAAATTTGAGAAGAGCATGTGGAAAGGGAGATATTGCTATGGCCATCTTTGGAATATAAAGTATGCCATAGTGACCTTAGTCAAGTCAGCCAACATTTTGTGCCTCAGTTTCCTTACCTATAAAATGGGTATAATACATGGCACTTCATAGGGTTCTTAAGGTTTAAAGGACTTAAAACCGTTTAAGTGCTTACAACCATTCTTGGCACAGAGAACAGCATTCCATAAATTTTATTTTTTAATTGAATTGAACTGAAAGTTTATTAATATCTTCAAGTTTTAGCACAAATATCTCTTCTGTGGAGCTTTTCCTACCATTCTCACTGATTTTTAATTCTCTATTTAAGGTTAGCCTGGCTTTGTAGTTCCCACTTTTCTAATGCACCCTTTCAGATTTTATTGTAACTACTAGAGACCTAATGCATGACCCACTGCCTATACCTCAGTCCCTGTCTACCATGACTGCCACCTCAGCCCTCATAGCCCCAGCTTCATCCAGAAGGTTCTTCAGTCTAATTAGCATATTATGCTTTTATTATTATAGACATGTTCATGGACCCAGATCCTCCATGTACTATTAACTTCTCAGGAGCAGGAGACAAAATGGTTGCTCATTAACATAAGTTTGTTTATTAGAGTAGCTTAGTCCAAAATATAGGCACATACAGCAGCAATGAAAATGTAGATTAAGGAAGATGTTGAAAACAATGTAGGAATAACTTAGGTTTACTCTTCTTTCAAAGCTTGAAAAGTTACAATTGCCTTAATAAGGGGTTGCAGCATATGGTGGGATATCCAGGTGAGAAAACAGAGCCTTGAGTTGAAAGCTCTGCCTTCAAATTAACTTCTAGAAAGTGGATTAAATTTGTTTTAATTTGATTACCTAAATTTTGACTAGCTTTTCTACTATTGTAATTTAGAATTTACAGTGTTCATGATTAAAAGCAGTTGCTGAAAAAACTGCATTTGAGGATAAACTTAAGCCTTGAAACTGTAAATGATATAAATCTGCAGCATTCTATTCCTTTTAGAAATCAACATTAATGTCAGTCCAAAGAAGCAAAAATATCTGTCCTCAGGTATCATATTGAAATCTACACAATCTTTAGGAAAAGAATGACTCCCAGCTCCTTTTACCAACAGCAATGTACCTGGAAAATCCATAGGAAATTACCATAGGAAAATCCTACAAAATCATAATCAGGACTTGGTCTCCTGAACCAAGAAAAGATCTAAATTCAATAAAAAAAGAAAATCATAGTACATTAAAATTTCAAAAAGCCATTTGAGAATAAGATAGCCCTAGAATTTTCTCATTTTTTTCCCTCCAGAGCCCAGAGATGTTTAAAAATGAATTTTTCAGTTGAACTCTAGGAATGTCAGATCTCAGAAGCAACAGACGGAGAAGCTCTAATTAGCTATGATGAACGTTGATTATAGAGCACAGATATAACAATGATTATAAAAGAAAAAAACAAGGTAATGCATCAGTCCCACATATTGAGTGTGGTTGTGTTATTAGAGAAATTTAATCACATCAGGCAAATGTGATGTATTTGTACTTGGACTATTCTGTGGATTTGCAGGCAGAACTGTCCTCAGAAAATACAAAAGGAATAAAAGCATTCTCATTTATATGCTTTATCTCTAAACCATTTAATTTATGAAGCTCTTTCTTTCTTGTTATATTTCTACCTACTTCCTATATCCCACAGAACATCCATTCCTTTTTCAGCAAAATACTCAGTACTATTACCTTATTAGGGTGATATTTTCAGGGCACCCCTAGCTCATTAGGATTAATAAAAGATACACATGCGCTCTGAGGGGAAAACAGGCCCCATTTTATTGGAGATATTTTAAGATATGGCCCCTCATTTCCTCATTTGAGCCTTGGGAGGCAACAGAATATAACAGTTGCACCCAAGATGAAGTCATGAGAGGTTCCCTCAGCTTCTTTGACATCAGATAGAGCTTCGTGGGTTCATGAGTAAATCCCAAAATATAAGAAGCCACTGGATTGGCTGAACTCCCACACAGATTCAGTAACCTGTTGAGAAGTCACAGGGCTTATCTTGAACAAGTCTGTCTTGCAGCTTGCCGTCTTTTGATTTTCTGATTAAGTGATGGATGAGAAGAGGTCACCCAGGCAGTACAGAACCAAAAACACACACAACACCAATGAAAACAAACTCACAGGAACCGTGGCTAACTCACATTATGAGTCTAAAAATTATGAGTTTTCCCCCAAGAGACTCATGCTTTGCACTGATTATTCATAAAGCCTTTTCCCCAAGTAAATATTTTTTTTCTTTCTTCCTCTTTTTTTTTTCTAATGTTGTTCTACAATTAGGCATTTCTACTGGAATTAGGGGAAACATGAAAAAGCTGCCCTTGCAATACATTTGTAAAAGGTATCTGAGTTACCATGGATAAAGTTGAATTAAACTATATAATTTATCATTATGACAGTGTATCTGTATTTTCCCTGAAAACTCTACATAAGTATAATAAAATAAAGAAATAGTATGAATCATTAGATTACACACAGAGACACAAACACATACATCTTATACATTAATACTTGTATCATTTCTTTAACATTTATATATGACTAGAGACCTCAGTGCCAGATTTGTGCGCATTGCAAGGAAATTAATTAGAAGGTGGCCAGCGGGGCAGGCCTAGGTAAGATGGGCCAGACACAACCTGGAGCCAACCTTCTGGGGTCCCTCCCTGCCCGGCCTCGCCTGGGGTGGTGCTGGGGTTTGAAGAGCATCTGTGGAGTGAGAGGGATCCCTCCAGCATGTGGGGTCCCTAGGCCTGGCCTGCGGGGATTGGGTTGAAACCAGCAGTCCAACATCCCCCAAGGAGTGTGAGAGGGTACTCTGCAAAGTTGCTGTTGCTCCACGGCTCCTGCATTGAGCACCTGGCCCATGGTGGTCAGTGTGCATCATACCAATTAAATGTCTTATATATATATGTAGACTAGTGGCCTGATGCATGAAATTCGTAGCATGGGGGTGTGTCCCTGAGCCCAGCCTGCACCCTCTCCAATCTGAGATTGAGCCTAAACTGGCAGTTAGATATCCCTCTCATAATTCGGGACCACTGGCTCATAACTGCTCACTTACCTGCCTGTCCAATTGCCCTTAACCACTCTGCTTGCTGAACTGCTTGCCCCCAACTGCCCACCCCACTGGCCTTCTCGCCCCCAACTGCCCCCCTTGCCGGCCTGATCACTCCCAACTTCCCCCCCCCCGCCAGCCTGCTTGCCCCCAACTGTCCTCCCCCACCAGCCTGATCACCCCTAATTGCCCTCCCATCTTGGCCTGATTGCCCCTAATTGCCTCTGCCCCACCACCACGGCTTTGTCTGGAAGGTCTCCCGGTCTAATTAATATATTATTCTTTTGTTAGTATAGATAACTTTTCTAGACAATGTGATATAATAAAAATATATTCACCCATATGATAATCTTGCTTAAAATATTCAGGAATTCATCATCCTGTGATTTAAACTGTAGGAAAATTTCTCTTTGGTGGAGAATAAATTTGAGTGCAAACATTTTATAAAAATGGGGACAAAGCATTCCCCTTTTTCACCCACATCTACTGAAGATCTCTCTATTAAAATGGATTTCTAAATTCCTTTCTGTGAGATATTCATCAAAGAAATTAGATGTTATTCTTCCTTTCCCTGACACACACATAAACTGCATCTGGGAGTTCAAATGGCTATTGGGACAAGGGAATTGTCCTAATACACGAGTAAAGCAGCAGTGGCAGCAAATGACCTGGTTACACTGGGTTAATCTGAGGCAGAGTTAAGATTGTTGACAAAAGGAAAGCAAGCCTGAGTGTCAGATCTTCTGCTATGTTAAGAAAAGCTATACATTTCTTTTTAAAAATGTTTTTATTGATTTTAGACAGAGAGACAAAGGGAGAGAGAGAAAGAGAAACATCAATGTGAGAAACATTGATCTTTTGCCACCTGTTTGCACCCCCACCAGGGCCAAACCTGCAACCTTGACTTGTGTCTTGACCAGGAATTGAACCACCGACTCTTTGGTACCTGGGATGACATTCAACCAATAGACCCACACTGGCTAGGTTGAGAGGCTATACATTTCATATGAAAGAACTCAGTCTTTGAATGTTGGCACAATGTATGTGGAGCAAGCACAGCATTATTTCAGCTGATTTGATCCTCCAGCTGCCAGTTTGCAAACTCTGTGCTGTGGCTGCTGAAAGCACTATGGAGTGGAGGCTGAACCCCAGGGACAGGCTTCGGCCAGAGGATGACAGAGCTGAACCAGACAGATTAGAGCCCTACCCTCCATGGCCTCAAAGAAAACCTGCCTTGGATGGGGGGCACTTCAACCTGGACTCAGCCAGGTCATTAACTTGAAGATCACTAGATGGCCAAACAGTAGAGAGATCACAGTGAAAAGGGAGTTACGGAGAGGGGGGTAGCAACAAAAGCTGGAGTTTATAGGCAACACTGATCAGCTGTGGGGCACAAAGAAAACTGGTCTAGTAAAGAGAATCAGATATCAAGTATCTTTCACAGAGGGAGAAACAATAATACCCAAGGAATAGCACTAAGAATGCATATACTCTGACAATGCTCACACCAGAGTAAAAATCTCTAAACCATCTGTTTTGGCTTCTTAAAATCAAACGTTCCAGGATGGCCCCTGGAACCCGATGGGACCTAAGGCTTGGCGAAAAAGGTAGCCATCATAGCCAATGTCTATTTTGTTAGCTGATAAATAAACACAGGGAAAAGCAGGTTTGTAATTTAAGAGTTGACATAAGTCACTGTGCAGTAACATGGCAATTGAAATGTGGAGTCTTCTCTAGCCTTCTGCAATGACCCACTTTCCCGGTGTGCCCTGGATGTTCAAATATGAGAACAAAAACCAAAATACTCGACTTCATCTTAATGTCTTTCGTCATTCTCACCTTTGACTGAAAGAATATGGCATACACGAGAGATAAATGGCACAAAACCTTCCACGCCACCTTTTGAGCCAACGCACTAAATGTGAAGAACATCCTTTCAGTAACTTGAGAGCTTGTCATGATCAGAGAGGGCTGAAGAAGACTGCTTGATGGGGAGGATTACTCCAAAGAAGGTTGAGCGTGAGGTCACCAGGAGGATGGATCCACAGTTACTGTATTTGATTGAGAAGACAAGCTCCAGCAAAAATAACACTGTAGCTATCTCCAAGGTAAGAGAAAACGAGACTCTGCTTTTTGAAAAAAAAAAATCAGCTATTTAGAGAGTAAAGAAGTGAGTACTTGGATTAGGAAGCAAGGTCAAGCTAATAAAAGTAGTAAGTAGAATTTGTCGCTCTGCCTAAAAAAATAGATTTCAAACCAAATAAAGGCTAAATTCCAGTGCTGCCTTGCAAAGCCTGAACTATAAAGGAAGAAAGAAAAATAACAGGATTCCCCATGGCTCTTCTCTAGCTAGCTTTCATTTTCTCCCACAGTTCCACATAATGTGGTTTTAAAAATAAATGGTATTCAAAGCACTGTTTGCATAAGGATTCACATTTTCTTTACCATAATCCTGGCAGGCTGGGATGATCTAGATATTCCAAAAGGGAAACTGAAGCTCAGTGACATTGGGTTACATGCCCACAGTCACCTAGCTGGGCAAGTAGAAAAGCCAAAATGAAAGTCCAGTAGGAGGTGTCCTTTGCAAGTATCTTCTCCCTTTCCATTGCTTGTCTTTGTGTTTTGTTAATGGTTTCTTTGGCAGTGCAACTTTATAGTTGACATAGGTGGGAGGTGGTAAAGAATAAAGGGGGTCAAATATAAGGAAATTTGACTTTGGGTTATAAACACAATACAACACACAGATGATATATTATAGAATTGTATGCTTAAAACCTATATAATTTTATTAACCAATATCATCTCAATATATTTAATTTAAAATAATGCAACCTCCCTAATCACCAAATGAAATCCAATAGGTCTTCAGACATGTAGTATAATGATATTTAAACGCAGCCATTGTGCATATCACTCATTCATAGGTTAGGAATCAGAGCTGACTCCACAGCACATCACACACACCTACACACACACATTCTTTCAATGTTATCCCAAATGCTTATTATATGATTTAGACCCTCAAACTTCAGCAGGAAGACAAGGGAGAGTTGGGGGGGTGGTGGGTAAGAGATCAACCAAAGGACTTGTATGCATGCATATAAGCATAACCAATGGACACTAGAGGAGTGAGGGCATGTGTGTGTGTGTGTGTGTGTGGAGGGGGGAGGCTTGGGGAAGTCAATGGGGGAAAAATGAGACCTATGTACTACTATTTGTAATACTTTAAACATTAAAAAATATTTTTTATTGGTTTGTATTTATTTATTTTTAAATATATGCACACACACACACACACACACACACTCTAGGGGCCGGTACACAAAATTTGTGCACTGAGGGGGGCATTCCTCAGCCCTCAGGGGTTGTCCTACTGATGGCTTAGGCTCACTCCCTACTCCTCTTGGGGAGTGGGCCTAAGTCACAGTTTGGCCTCCCTTTGTGGGAGGCAACCAGGCTAATCAGGAGAAGCCACCAGCCACATGACCCCACTGCTGCAGCCACTGCCAGTCACCGTAGCCACCAAGGTGTTTTCATCAACATGGACTCCAGTCCCTTCACCATGAAGAAATGACAACTTTCTTTAGGCATTTTCAAGTTGTGTCTTTCATAGGATATGACATTTCTTTCTTTCTTTCTTTTTTATCCTCACCTGAGGATATGTTACCATTGATTTTTAGAGAAGGGAAAAACAGAGAGAAACATCAAAGTGAGAGGAACACTTTGATTGGTTGCCTCTTGCATATGCCCTGACCTGGGCCCCAGCCAGGGAGGAGTCTGCAACCTAGGTACATACCCTTGGTCAGAATTGAACCCAGACCCTGCAGTCAGCAGGCTGAGGCATTATGCACTGAACCAAACCAGCTAGGGCAGGATATGACATTTCTTAGCCCTTCAGCAGTGGACTTTCATTTTTTTCTCTCCAGGAGTGTAGTGGAAAACTCTAGATCATCTTTAGGAATTCTTATTACCCAAGTTACCAAGAACATTACCAGTGGCATACAGGGAGCTTAGCCAATGAGCAGTAAGAAAAGGTGTTTCCTCTGTAGTTCACTCTGATCACTGACTCCACCCCTGGCCCTCCAATCCCAGCTCCACCCCTGTCCAGGCTATAACTTCTGCCTGAGGCTGAAGGCTCGGGCAGAAGACCCCCAAACCCCTCTGATCGCTGGCTTCATAGAGCCCAGGCCTCTGTGATCACCAGCTCTGATTCTGCCCCCTCCCATTGCCAGCTCTGCCCTTGCCCCACTGGCAGCCTCTAGCCAAGGCTGCAGGCAGGGAACCCCAGGCCCCTTTTGCTGGCTCCACCGTTGCCCAGACCCCTGTGCTCACAGGCTCCACCCCTGCCCCTCCAATCACTGGCTCTGTGGAACCCAGGCGCCTGCGATCTCCGGCCTTGCCCCTGCCCAGGCCTGAGGCCTCTGGCCCAGGCCTTATGCCTGGGTAGGGCACCCTCATACCCCTCTGATCACCAGCTCTGCCCCTGCCCCCTCCAATCACCAGCTCCACCTTTACCCATGCCTAAGGCCTCTGGTGAAGGCCTCTGGCCTGGGCAGGGGACCCCCAACTCTGTCTAATCACCTGTTCTACCCCTTGGGCCCCCCACCTCCCCCACCACCTGCCTGGCTAACAGGCCTGACCACTTCAGTGGTGGGGCTGAGCCAGACTGGGCGCTTCCATCTTGTGTCTATGGGGGAGGCCATCTTGTGGTCATGGGGGAAGCCATCTTTGTCACGGAGTGATGCCTAATTTGCATATTACTCTTTTATTAGATAGATAGGATATATATATATATATATATATATATATATATATATATATATATACAATTTTAGAGAGGGAGAAAGAGATAGAAATATCAATGAAAGAAATGAGAGAGGATCATTGATTGGCTGCCTCCTGCTCACTCTACACCTGGGATGGAGCCCACAACACCATCATATGGCCTGACAGATATCACACCATGACCTCTTGACTCATAGGTTGACACTCAATCACTGAGACACAACTCCCAGGCTTTTCATTGGTTTTTAGAGAGAGAGGAAGGGAGAGGGAGAGACAAACATCCATCGGCTACCTTCTACATACCCTATATGGGGGATTGAGCCCAAAACTCAAAAATGTACCCTGAAAGGAATTGAACTATCAACCTTTCAGTTCATGGGATGATGTCCAACCAACTGAGCCATACCAGCCAGATTTGTTGTTGTTTTTCTAATATCTATCCAATCTTGTCTGATTCGTTGATCTTGCTGTACTGAGTAATTGTCCCCCACTAAGGCATCTAATGCAGCATTATTCACTGGTCCTGTTATTGCAGGGAATGGCTACAATAGACTGTTAAGAAATTTGTTGTTTGGCTCACATAAAAGTACAGAGCAGAGGCAAAAACTATAGCAAATCAACAATGAAAACAAATTCTCAAAATAAAATGTTGTACTGCCACAGCAATAGGACTGGAGAAAAGTTGAAGTGGAGATAAGAATTTGGAGCCTAGAGCTGAAGACCAGAGAAAAAAAAGCTGGAATGTTCAAATTTAAAAGAAACCAGTGAATTTCAGAGAAAAGGAGAAAAACTTACATATAATAAGAATTAATTTCCATTTACTATACTCATATCTCTGAAGGAGCACCAGGGAGAAGAAGCAATTTGACAAATGTATCATTTGTGTCTAAACTTCAGTTATGATTTGTGATAGATACTGTATGTCTTTGAAATATTACATTTTCCATATCCAGAAAAGATTGAAAAAAAATAAACTCTCTAAGCTATTTATGAACTAATTTCTATTTTTACTTGTAAAATAGAGATTTAAATAAGAGTAAAGACCTGCAATAAAAGGGAAATAGACACTGTGCTTAATTTGTTTTCTTTAAAGACCAGACTCTCAAAAACATAATCAACTAGAATTTTGCATATCTTAGTTACAAATATAAATGATCTTTAATAAAAGAAACAAAACCTAGAGTAAACACACACACACACACACACACACACACACACACACACACACCACTAGTGTAGCCAGCTAAAGACTAGAGATAGACCTGTGTTTCTAAAGCTTGGCAAGTGAGAAGTGCCTTTCACCTTTCATCTACAGGCTCAACTCTCATATGACAGAGCTGCTATTATTCACGATCTACTGTCTGGCTCCTGAAAACTAAAATCCAAGTGGTTACTGCTGGTCTTTAAAAAGTTATTTTTGGGTGAAGGAAGGGAGCTAGATTGAGATTATATTTATAGTTCCTTATAATTACTGGTCAGCCTGTATGCCTTTGCAACTAGCATCTAAAGGATTTAAATTGCAAAGAAACTCTTCATGTAAAATCAGCTACTGATCTGCAGGCAAATTAGTTCACTTTTGTATGCACACGTCAAGTATCTTTACCTTCAGTTTCCTTCCACTCCCTCACCCCAATTTCCAACAGCTGCTCATGCTATGAATTTCCTTTTTGTTAGGGGAAGCTTTGGCCACACAACTTAACTCATGAAAATATGAGTTAACTTTCTAGTTTCCCTTCAAGCTTTTCTTCAAGTACCTTTGTGCAACAAAGAACTGGATCCCGCCTGCCTTTGGAAAGGGAAAACAAAGGATTTCTCAGTTTACCTCTGTTATCACCCCTGTGAAACATATGTCACTTGGGAAAGTGGACTCATTCACAAACTTTATCATCAGGAAATAGAAATATTTGCTGAATCCAAAAATATAAAATGTACCTACACATTTACTAGTGAACTCCCCAGGCTTGTGGGCTACTTGGTTGAGGAATTGACTTTTTAGAATCTCTATTCTCAGTAATTTTTATTTTTCCTCGAAACCAATTTCCTTGATGACTCATGTGCTCATTGTACATTACTCTTTTTATTGTAGTGAACTGCTCATGGCTTTGAAAACGCTTGAAATACCCGTGGCTGGTGTGACTCAGTTGGTTGGGTGTCATCCCATGCACCTGAAGGTTGCTGGTTCAATTCCCAGTCAGGGAACATACTGCCTCCTACACATGTGGCTGAGTCCCCAGAGGGGGTGTGTAGGAGGCAGCAGATGAATGTTCCACTCTCACATCAATGCTTTTTTGTCTCTCTCTCTCCCCCCTCCCTTCCTCTCTCTAAAAACAAAAACAAAACTTATAAATAATATTGCTTCTTCTTCTTGCTACTTGTTTTTCTTCTTCTTCTTCTTCTTCTTCTTCTTCTTCTTCTTCTTCTTCTTCTTCTTCTTCTTCTTCTTCTTCTTCTTCTTCTTCTTCTTTTGTCATTTTCTGCCTTAGCTCTCATTCCCTATACCCATTACATCTCTTTATATCCTCAGAAATTTCCTCTTCAAATTCTCTTTTTACTGGCAGCTGTGCCAGTAATTTTCTGAAAAATAGGTTCTTAAAGGCACCAAAGTCTCCTTATTGTGAGCCCGACGGCCTTTTCTCCACTATAATTTGCCTTGAGTCATACATACCAAGTAAAGAAAAGGACTTTCTGAGGTGATGCCAGGTTCTCTGTAGGATACAAATGCTGTCTCTTTGTCTCCATCCTTTCAATCTGTCATGCCCATTTTACTCTTGGTTTCCAGACTAATTGTCCTTAAAAGGCATTTTCATATTATCATTCTCTTGCTCTAATACTGTCAGTAGTTCCACCTCTAACACTGCATCAGACCTAACTAATCTCCTTTGCTTGCCTCACATGGTCCTCCAGCAGTTTGTGCACAGAAGTTATTTGCTGAGAAGCAAATTCAAGCAATATTGACCTGGCAGCTTTTATGCTGCAGCCATTCCTGTGAAGATTGAAAATAGGTAGGATATAATAAAGGAAGTAAAATTCCTTATTTGCTTTCAGTTGTAAACACATTTAATCTCAAATTTCAGGTTATAACACATTAGGATGTTAGTTCTTATAAAAGCAAATAAATTTCTTGGAGGGAAAAAAAAGTCTTGTGATAGCTGAGGGATCCATAATCTCATACTGATAAAGTGATTTATTATAGTTTTCCCTAATCACCTTATTTTTAGGAATGCATTGATGGCTGTGAGTGATCAGATGCAAAGCTCCAAAGCACTTATACATAAGTCTATAGTTATCACATATAACATAGGGAAATGGTTACAGTTATTAATTCAATTTATTTGTTAATATTTCATTAGTTTCATGCTAATACTTCTTTATTGAAGCCTAGCCCACAGAGAATTTCATTACTACTACCATTCAGGTGTCAAATCTCTTTCTAAAACAAAACAAAGGAAAACCTTTCATAAAAGTGGATCTTTAGTTGTATAGACAAAAGGAGCTGGTGTGGGGCGGGGAAGGGGGAGATTATATCTTCATCAGTTTAACACAAAGCAAATGCATAGGTAGATAGCATTATTCACCATTTAAATTGCCTAATTAGTCTTTGGAGGGTTTTTTTTTGTTGTTGTTGTTTGTTTGTTTGTTTTTCATTTGTCCAAGGCAAAAATTTTTTATACCCAGTCATAATAATGCCAGATTTATAAATAGTAGTAGATTTAAGTAAACCCTCCACTGAAAGAAATAAATCTTTCTGTGTTGAGAACTCTATTAAGGTACTATCTGAACAATCTATTGATTTTAAAAGTGATAAACATAGGGGAAAATATCTGTCATGTTTTATGGTGAATATATCCATCCAAATGTTCATGAGCTCTCTGATTTATTCTCAAGTAACAGCCATGACTTTTTAAACATCGTTTATGATGGTCATGAGAACATACACAGAGCTTTAATACAAGCTCTCTGCTAGTAGGTTTCCTTTGGAGAGAAAAAATATTCTTAAAGCATCATTTACTTTCACAAACAGCATATGCTCACCATGTGGCACCACTCTTGTTAACACCAAAATAACAATTTGAGCTCAACAGCTTGGGAGCTCTGTTTATAATAAAAATAGTATGTGATATCAAGTCCTCTGAGTCTCAGATGTCAAAGGTGATCATGAACATAAATGCAAATTCTCCAAGTCTGCTCTGTTGGGAAAATGATTCTTGCCAATGCCAAAGAATCCAGTAGAAATATAAATGTTTGATTTCCAGCTTCTAATAAGCCCAGGAATTGTCTTTCCAATTTCACTGCATCACCTTCATCTGGTTCTAATGTATACGCATGTCTGGTAAATTAGTTCCCCTTGGGGGAAAATTTTGTTGTCTCAAGAGCTTGAGGTTTTTCAATGAAGTGCCAATGATCTGATACAAATTGTTGAAAGTTTTAAATTACACTGTTCTCTTCCTTTTATATGAACTGACTGTTTACTTTTTGAGCACCTTCAAACCTTCTAGCATTGCAGAATAATGTTTAAAACATGGCATTATTAAGAAAGTTTAAGATCACAGCTGTACAAACAGACCTATGTCATTATAATCAGTAAGAAAGTCCCTTAACTGGGATTTCAGAATATAAAAGGAACCCATGCAGGGTAAGAACCAAAGAGAGAAAGAAAGAGGGGGGAAATCTATCAAGCAAAGAGAGGAGGTGTTTCCATTCTTGACAGCCCATTTGAAAAATTAAAAGTAGTTCGGTATTTGAGTACAAGACTTATTTTGTGGGAGGGAGAGGTGTAGCTCCTTACTGCACTGGCTTGCATAATCACATTATATATTACATCTACCAAAGTACTTATTCCTTTCCACTTCAAGTGATTATTTACCTACCTGTTTTTCCTACAGACTGAGTTCTTCAAGTGGCAGACCCATGTTGTATGTGTCTTACAAACTAGGACCTAATACATTGCAGATATTCAATATTTATGGTTACATAGATCAAAGAGGCTAAAAACAATATAGAAAAAAACCTTTTGGGTCAGACTCAGATTCTGAGGTAGGAAAATATTTGGGGAAAAGTATTATTCCCTATTAGCATTGCACTAATGAAAAGAAATATCCAATAGACATTAACATGCAATAGTAAGATGACCATTTTAAGAATAAGAAAATTATGCAACATTTGGGGAGACTTCATCTCTCAGAATAGGCTGTCGTCCAATGGTGTGTGTTTTTTTCTTTCCAGCATTGCAGGAATAGAGAAGGGAGACAGAGAGTAGTATATTATTCATGCGATTTGACTTTGGAGAATTGTGTCCTAATAAGTATGGATAATGTGACATTCAAAAGTCCTTCTGAAAGAGTAGTTCATAAAAATCCAAATCGGGTAAGAGAGAAGAGATTCCAAAAAAAGGCTCTGAGGACTGATGGACTGGAGAAAGTGGTATCCTATTTCAGCTGGGCCTTAGGCACTCACTGCTTCTAAAGACAGGCACTTCCTGTCATCTCTTGTCAGACTGCTTAGCTCTCTTAGCATCTATGAGGAATCATCCTCTCTCTGATCAAGGTCTAGAAACAATATCTTCTTCCATCTCTTTCATTCTGAGAAATGCCCTCCCTTTAGTTCATTCCCATCAAAATTGTTTATCTCCACTTCCACACCAACCTTTCACTTCTTCTACTCACTAGACTCTACCTTCCAGCTCCATCACTTTGCAGATATGGCTCTCACTACAGTCACCAATGACCTCCTAATTGCCTAATCTATGGACATTTTTGCCCTCATTGTACTGAAAGTTGCATTTGATATTGTTGATCTCTCCTTTAAGCATTGTACAAAAGAGCTGACAGTAATTGGCTAGTTATGAGGATATGTTTAAGTACTTAGCACAGCTTTTTGCACATAGCATGGACTCTAAAAATGTTCACAGGTGTCCCTCACCCAGGGTTCCCATCACACGCTCTTGCTGGGTAATCTTACCAGTCTTTTAATTTCAACAACTATTGTATTATGACTCTCACATTTATATCTGTAGTCTAGTGCCCTACTGAATCTTTACATGTATATATATCTAATTTCCTGAGGGAGGTCCCTATCTCAATGGGCAATATGCCCTGCTGTGGTAAAATAATCCCCAGCTGAGAACTGATGTCTTTTCTGGAGTGATTGTAAAAGTCTTAAAAGTGAGCACAATATCTTATTTCTCCTTATGTCCCTCAGACATAGCACAGAACCTCTCACACACTGAAGTTACAAATCCAACTCTATAGGTATCAATTTAGAAGATCTCACATTAAAGGAAGATCATATTTATACTCTTACCCCACACAGCCCCTGAACAGACTGTTGCATTTAATTCTGATTTCTTTTAAAAGGAAGCATCTGGAACAATTCAATACTGAGAAAAATACATGTTAAGTGGATGGTGATTGAAATTTTGAGATAACAGCACATTGTTAAATTTAGAAATCAGATGAAATTTTACTTCGGAAAAGGTTTGAATAATAATATACTCTATTAAAAGAATGATTTGCTGATTATTTTTAAGATAACCCAAGAAAACATGAACTTTTAAACATTTCATAGCAGCCAAGTCTAAGACTTAAAGAAAATAATAAAGTGCTGGGCTGCTGTATCTGAAGCCATTACATCTATGGCTCCATGTCAATATATAATGGTAAATGTGCCACAGAAACAAATTTGTCATGGGAATTTTCACAGCAATAAATATCACAGTCTGGTGGCAGTACATGGCGTTATGGATCACACCCTCACAAGTCTTAGGCCTAGTTTCAGTAACGTGACATGTGTAAAGCACATTAGCTGAGACCTTCAAATCTTTTCATGCTTCACAAACCAGACCAGATTGGTTGAATTGCATAATATAGTTGCTAAAGCACAATACGTTGTCCTCTTAAACCAAACCCTAGCTGATTGTGGAAGACAGATTATCTGAAAAAAGATCTTCAAACTAATGCAATACAGTGGGGATGAGGATCAATTTTTTAATATATTTTTATTTATTTTAGTGAGGAAGGGAAAGGGAGAGAGATAGAGAAACATCAGTGATGAAAGAGAATCATTGGCTGGCTGCCTCCTGCATGCCCCCTAATGAGGATCCAGCCTACAACCCAGGCATGAGCCCTGACAGAAAATCGAACTGTGATCTCCTGGTTCATAGATGAATACTCAACCACTGAGCCACACCAGCTTAGCAGGATCAATCTTAAAATCATTTTGATCTAAAAATTATAATTTTCTCCATTGCTTAAAGGCATAAAACTATTTACATGGAATATAATTTACTAAGAATATCAGAAATTATCAGCTAACGTATTGGAACCTTTAGGTTCCAAAAGTGGGATATCGTTGGTGTCAAACTTAAAAGTTTTATAATTATGTTTCTTATTTTACAACTCTCTTGTGCTTTCTCCTCTTGCCTCATTCTTCCTCAATAGCGCCCTCCCTCCAAAAAATAAGCAGAAACCTTCATAGTCTTACCTTTTTCCTTTTATAAACTTTCTTCTTCCTTTGACTTCTTAATTTAACAAATGTATATATTCTAGACAATAGGTCATATGCCTCAGGGGAATCCTACAAGTGTAAATAATAGCTTTGCCTTAAAGGTATCAATAATCAATTATTAGAAAACACAAAGCTCAATGATCACAAAACCAAGTAGACTATGAAAGCATCATAAAAGGGGAAAATTAAGTGCCGTCAAAGGTTTCAGAGTAAAGTGATATCACATCTGATCAGAAGACCGAAATTTTTAAAGAAAGAGGTACCATAAGTGAGATGATATATTATAAGTAGAAACTGAGTTGGAGATATGTTCAGGAAAATATCAAGCTTACCATTTTTTTAACTTTTATGAAAATATAAAACACAGTGTTTTTGATGCACGATAGATATTCAGAAAACACAATTTTCTCTGTCCCATAGAAATATTATAGGCTAAACTGTGTTTCCAACATTTACATTTTGAAGTCTTAATAGCCAATACCTCAGAATGTGACTATATTGGAGATAGGGCCTTTACAGAGGTAAAATGAGGTCATATGGGTGGGTCCTAATCCCAGAGAAGAGGAGATCAGGACACACACAAAGAAAGTAGTATGTGAAGGCACAGGGAGAACATGGTCATCTACAAGCCTAGGACAGAGGCCCTTAAGGGAAACTGACCCTCCCCCAGGCTTATCTTGAACTACTGGCCTTCAGAACTGTGAGGAATTAAGTTTATGCTGTTTAAACCATCCAGTCTGTTACTTTGTTATAGTAACCGTAACACCTAATAGAAGGGGACAGTGACCATAAGACTAAGAAGATACCTTGGATCTGAATTGTGAAGGAGGTAAAGTTTAGGGTTTGATTTGTTAATCAGTAAGAAGTCAAACAAGATTTATAAGCTGGAAAGTCCAAAAAGATAAAGATAAATATCACATGATCTCACTCATTTGTGGGATATAATGAACAAAATAAACTGATGAACAAAAATAGATCCAGAGACATAGAGGCATTGAACAGACCATCTAACCTCAGAGGGAAGGCAGGTGGAGGAGGGGAGTTAAGAGATCAATCAAAGGACATGTATGCATGCATATAAACATAACCCATGGACACAGACGGTAGGGGGATGAAGGCATGTGCTGGGCGGTGGGAAAGGCCAGGGAGAGGTCAATGGGGGGAAAAGAAGACATATGTAATATTTTTAACAACAACAAAAAATTTTTTTTAAATGTTAACCTGGGAAAAAACAAAACAAAACAAAAAATGGCGTCATTGGTGCAAAAGCCCATGATACCAAACATAGATTTAATACATGATCTAATTGCAACTGCAATTTCTCCTAGAAACATAATCTTAATGGATTTATCTGGAATTATCTGGTCAAGCACCAGTAAGGTTATCTGTCACTTGGGCCTTCTCTCTTCCCCATAGAAAAAAAGAGGAAATCTGCATGATAAAAACCCACCCCATTTTTTTCCCCAATAAGAAGACACCCCTGAAAACGCCTGAATCATGATTTGCTTAATAAAGCCAATTAGATCTTCCAAATTACTAGGTTAAGTTTTGTTTTTTGACAATGCCAAAGAGGTTAATATTATAAAGGACAATATAATTAATTGGTTCAGCTTTTCAGTAGAGCAGTGATCAAATATGTATCTCCCAGACAAAACACTTTTGTATTGCCCTGGTGAAGGATGACTATCAGTTTTCTATAGCTCAGCTTTTATGATGCCTTCTGAGTTATAAAATAACCCAGTCCATAGAAAGACAACTAAAAGTCCACACTTCTATAGAATTAGACAATCCTCGGAGACCCCTGGACAATGCCCAGCACTCCACCAAAAGGACAGATACCTTGTAATCTATTTTGCATATTTCGAATTCTTGCGCTGTTTTTATCGACACTTAAAACTGGAGAAGCTTTTTTTTTTTCCATTTTCGATATGTTAAATATTCAGTGCCAAGGAAATGCTCAGACGAGAAAGTCCAGCATGCAGTCAGAAGCATGAGACTGCACATCAGCTGAGGAACAGGTTTGAATAAATTTGTCAGCTCTGCTTGATCTTCCCACATACCTCATCAGTGAACTTATTGAGTGGAGGTGCAATCATAGGCTGGAACTGGAGGCAACTGCTCAGCATTCCCTCTTTCCCTTTCCCCTTTTTGCTGATAACCTACTTTACTGGGATCCCCGTGTCTAATAGGCTTAAACATCTTGGTTCTGTGTTCTTCACCTTGCTACCCTTTTTTGGCTTTTTGATACCTGTTGTTTATGTTTCTTTCATGTATCTGGACCTTAGTTTTTCTCTTCTGCTGGCTGATCCCTCAGAGCCAGATTTCAGCTGATACTTCTGGAAGGAAATGCTTGCTCCAGCCTAGACCTAGCGAAGAAGAACCCCATTCTCATCATAGTCGCTTTGTTGGTACTTGGGTTATCACTGCTTCCAAAAAGAGGGAGCAGAAGAAGTAGGTATGTGTCCCTTGCATAGTCATAACTTTTTTTCATATGAATGTCAATATTTCCGGTGTTCTCTCTGGCCTTTAATAACTTCTGAAGCTCACTGACAGTGTCTCCTTTTCCTTCCCAAGTGCTGGGTATTTGCTATGAAGTTTGTAAATAGTTCTTGTAATCTCTAAGTAAAACAAAGTGTTCATTCATTCACTCATCCATTCTTCCACTCATTCATTCGACAAAAATTACTAATTGCCGCGTATGTGCTAAGCACTATATTAGGCGCCTGATGTGACATAGATAAATAAAATATATCCATGCCCTCTAAAACTTAACCATTCAGGTCTGTAAAGCAATGAATTTTTTACCTTTTTAAGTTTATTCAAGGTCTGCACATGCTCACACAGAGGCCTAGCATATAAAGGAGCCATCTGTCAAAACAGACCAGGCTGCAACTCTGAACATTTGGGAATCAGAGCTGAACATCAAGGAGTTCTCCTCATGTCAAATCCAACTTGCCCTCAGGATTGTCACAAAGTCATAATAGAACTTCTTTCTAGTCATAAATAGTATCCCCCCAGTCTTTCCTCAAAGATCTCAATTTGCACAAAGGTGCTGGATTAGCTGATTATTTTTTTAAATTAGTTGTTTGTATTTGTGATCTACTTAAATGTTATATTCAAAGACATATGTTAATAGTTTTAGTTCTCAGAAATTTGAATTAATTACCTGTCATCTAAAATGCTCACGTAAGTCTATTGTTTATCTATTAATTTCTAAGAATCTTTAATAAGAATACCTTTATCCTAATTTTATAGAAGTTCATTTGATCAAAGATGTTAAGCAATATCACCAAACTAACCAGGAACTTAGTACAAGACCAGAAGAAGCACAGACAATTCCTCATATTTGATATGTTAATTAAAGAAATATAAAAGTCAGTTCAATGGTGATAATTGATGTGTTTCAATTAATATGAAGAATTAAAAGCCAGAATCCCTTCATGGAGAGATGGAATTCTGTGGCCAGTGAAGACGCTTATAATTTAAATTTTGTAGATAATAGGTCATAATAGATAATCATAACTAATAAAAGTATAATATTAAAATTAACCATTTCTTCAGGACGCCTAAATCATGCCCACCAGCCAGTCAGAGTGACTGTATGCAAATTAACCCAGCCAACATGGAGGCCGGCACTCAGGGACCTGAGTAAAGAGGCAGCATCTGTTGCAGCAGGAGTGAAACTGTTTGCGGGCTGCCTGGGCTTCTCTCTGCTTCAGGGAACATCATATTTGCAACAAATGTTTCAATCCTAGGAGCTGAAGCAAACAGCAGGCCGGGCCTGACTTCTAATTAAACATTGTTTCATTATAGAAGCCAGAGCTGAAGCAGAGGAGGTTTCAGTACTAGACCCCAGCTTAAAAGAACAGTGTATCAATTATAGAAGATAAACAAACCCCAGAAACCTGCATCCAGCCAGGCTTGCTGAAACATTGGGTCAATGGAAGCTGTGGGCAGACTGAAAGCCTGAAAACAGCCTTCAGCCCGTCACCCATGCTGGCCACACCCCAATGAGGTGAGGGACGTTAGTGGGGGGCTTGGCCATGCTGCAAACAGCCATCAGCCCCTCACTCATGCTGGCCACACCCCAATGGGGTGAGGATCCACACTGGGGGGTTTGGCCAGCCTGCAAATAGCCATCAGCCCCTCACCCAGGCTGACCAGGCACACCAGCAGGTGGACATCCCCAGAGGGGTCCCAGACTTTGAGAGGGCAACAGGTCAGGCTGATGGACCTCCCAAGTGCACAAATTTTTGTGCACTGGGCCCCTAGTAGATAATAATAGATAATAATACCTTTGTAAGCCCTCAGGGAGATTGGAGATACCCAAAGGCTCCTTTCTGGTAGACCTTCATCTCTCCAAGAATTCCTTCTAGTTCAAATGCCCTGACCAAATGGACCTCCAGACAACAAGGCTGCTACAGTAATGGCAGGACACAGGGTCTGGTGCATTCCTCTTCTACCCCACTACCTCTCACCCCAAAGATACCTACAAATAAGGTACAAACAGGGAAATACATAGATAGGTATAGCTGGATAGATATCTCCTAAGTATGTGTGTATGTATATCTCTAAGTAATGTTGGTACAAGTATGTTTTTCTATCCTTCAGTCTGCACAAATAACTAGTAGGTAGCTTTGAAAAGGCTATAATTACATAAAAAGAGGTGTATTTTCAAAATTTACCAAGGTCATTAGTGCACCACATGTAAAGTCTCCCATTTATTAAATGCCCTGAGGAAATCAGGAGATAATTGAAATGATAGATGAAGATATGAAACTCTAGGGCTAATTGGTTCTATATTAATTAATCAATGTCACATTTATGAAAAGTTGTCGAAAATGATTCCTATCCTTTGCTAAACTTTTAAACCTTAGGAAGGTAAGTTGTAGGAGGACAATAATCTGAATTAAAAGGAGACCCCATTGATCAATCAACAACATTTTTCTGTGCTTTTGCTCAGCATAATTTGCATTTCCCTATGCTGATTTCAGTAGAATTTATCATCATCTCCACTTTTGTATCTGCATGGCCTCTCTTTTTCTTTTTATGAAATCATCAGTTCATAAATTATCTCACCTAGACATCAATTATCCTACTTCCACCTGACAAAGTTATAGACTTTATATAAAGGGGAAAAAATTAGCATCCTGACAAAAAGATTGAAAAAGAAAAGATTCTTTCAATTTAATTAAAAATAAAGAATTCTTGATTGACAAAAAGAAAAGTCATTATAATGAATTTAGGGTGGGTGGCTTAAACCTCCCAAAGAGAAAGCTTGTATTCCAGAGCAAGTTACCTAAGGTCAAATCAGATATAGATCTGTGGAAAACAAATGGTGCTCAGAAACAACCTTTCTCTGACCCCAAAATGGGGAGAATTGAGATGGCAATCCAAACACTGAATAGGGGGAGCCATCTAAAATAATAAAAATGTAATATGATAATTAGACTAGATGACCTTCAGGACGACCTTTTGGATGACCTTAGGCATAACCTTCCGGACTAAACCATGGCACCCTGGGGGCCCAGGCAGAGGCAGCCGTCATGGCGGCAGGGCCGAGCCCCTTGCACGATTTCATACATCTGGTCTCTAGTGGTAAAATAGAATGTAAAATCAAGTCAGTAATGACTTTAAAGAATGACCAAGGTGTCTTCCAAGAGCAAGTGGTTTTCTGTCAACTGAACAAATGTGTTTTTGACACTTTTAATTAATAAATTGGAAGGGTGACTGTGATGTTTCCTCCAAGTCGGACCTAGATGTTGGGGCTCAAGTGGCTATCAGAGCTGATGGGTGAGTTAAAGACAATCAGGGACAGGTGGCGGTGGACACAGGGGGTCAGCCTCAGGGGGAGGCTTCCGGGGAGGAGATCTCCTCCAGTTCTAGACATTGCCAGCACCTTGACAGATGTTTCCATCAGAAGCCACACAGCAAATGATCCTGCTGATGGGTTCATCAGGCCAATGGTAATTATCCCTCTTAGGGTTTGAGCTTAGAGGCATGACCCACCAAGGTCAGACAGGAGGACAGGATCTTGAGACTCATAGGAAAGGGATGACAGAAAATGCCTGGAAGAAATCTCTGAAAATCGAAAATGTTTGAATTCTAAGCTCTGAGTAATACTTCAGACTCTGAAATCCTGGACACAAATTCCCCAAATAAATACCATGAAAGAACTTCAGTTGCTGATATGCACACTGGTTGTTAAAATAGTGATGTATTCCCATACTGGTTGGAAAATAGTCTCTGTCCTGAGATCCACCAGTGATCCCACAGCCATTAGGCAGCCCTGCCCCTGATTCCAACACCTGGCAGGTAGAAATTATTGAAGCCTAGTAGCAGAGGACCTCAAGGACCCTGGCAGCTCTGACATCTGCTCTTAATTTGTGGATTTCCTGTGCCATACAGGTGACTAAATACATTTTAGTGTCACCTTTGCATCCAACACTTAAAAGTACCATGAATTTTATTGGTTTTCTCATTTCATCTTCACCATAACTTCCCATTCGTTCATACCAGTCTTCCATACACTTCACAAAAAATATACTCTTCCACCACCATCACTGGTATCTACGATGACTGGCCAGATTATTATGGTCACTTGACGTTTGTAGACAAATTAGCCGTACATTGCATTGTATGGGATATGGAAGCCGAAGGCCTGTCTGCAGTTACCAAGATAAAATGTCTTCAATTCACACAGGAACACAAGGATTGGACAGTTGAGTATTGGAAAAAAGTCATGTGGTCCAATGAATCACGTTTCCAGTTGCATCATGCAGATGACAGAGTGAGAATTTGGCAAAAACAACATGAAAGCATGCACCCCACATGCATGTGTACAACCTTTCAAGCTGGTGGTGGCAGTATTATAGTTTGGGGCATGTTTTTTTGGCATGATTTAGGCCCGTTAATTCATGTGGAACATCTGAATAGCACAACATACCTAAGTATCGTTGCTGATCAAGTTCATCCTATCATGTTGATAGCCTATCCCAATAGAGATTGCTTCTTCCAACAAGACAATGTGCCATGCCACGGTGCTTGTGTTGTGCAGGAGTGGTTTCAAGAACACGAGGGAGACTTTACCTTGCTAGGTGGCCTCCAAGAGCACCAGATCTCAATCCAATAGAGCATTTGTGGGACAAAGTTAAAAGAGCCATCAGGCAGCTGGTTCCACGACCATTAAATCTCACAGAACTGGACATTGCTATTCATTAGGCATGGTGTCAGATTCCTCGCATCACCTTTCAACAACTGGTAGAGTCAATGCCAAGAAGCATCACTGCAATATTGAAGGCAAAAGGTGGCCCAATGAAGTACTGATGGGATGGTCATAATAATCTGGCCACTCAGTGTATAAAAAGTTAACAAAAGTAATATTGTCACTAATTGGTAATGAATTGAAAGCTTCAATTATTATTTTCAACTTCAGTGGCCCTCTCTGAGATTGGCACAGGATGCAATAAAGGAAATATGAGATGTGACTATAAAGTCATGAAACTGATTTTCCCATGTGGCTTGTGGGATTTCCCTGGTTACTTTTTAGTCAGCTGAAATATAATATCTACCTTACCTTGTATAACTGGTAGGTAAAAGTAGCCTTAGCATAGAGATTTCCTACATGGCCCAAATCAAATATATAGGCATTCTCTTCCTCAAGGTCATGAGTGCTCTTTACATAGAAAAATGTGGTATTTATAGAGAACCACAGATCTCTTTTAGTTTTTTGTTTACTGTTAATCTTCTTTTTAAAAATATTTTCTCTAAGAGCAGGACACAAAATTTTATCTGGCATAACAGAATACTATCAACGTCCCTAATGGTCAGCCAACCAATTAATGAGCAAACTAACAAAATCATCTTCAGTGCACAGTTTTTATGAGAATAAAATTTTCAAAGGATGCCAAATAAATTATGCCTAGTGGCTTGATCTTGTCACCACCAATTGCTCGCATAACACCTCAGACAGTGGCCAAGAAGTATATGAGAATGAGGCAAAAGTGGCATGGAAAGAATTTTGCAAGGATTCTTCAAGATAGCAATTTTCTTTGAAAATTTATTTCTTGAGATAAGCCTTTTCTTTTTCTTCTGGTGAGTTTAGAAATTAGTGGCCTAATGTTTGGGGGTTATTTGACAGGATGTTGAGTGCTTTTTGAAATTTTATCGCTGAACTTTGCTAATGGCAGAGCCAAAGAGAAACAAAGACAGTAACAGTGCAAGAGTTTCATTTTTTTCTTTCTGAACAAAAACCTAGCATCTTATGAAAGTGAAATCTATCATGTCTATACTGTTAAGTAAAACCTCCTCCAAATAATTTCACCTAATACCAATTATCTATTTAGAGTAAAAAATCAGAGAGAATCAAGAAAAATACCAGTGCAGAGAGCTGCTTCATCCTAGTATATGTATGTAAATTTGGAATATACCTAAATGGTGACGATAATCTTCATAAATGTCATTTGATATCTGTCAAGTATTTTTACCTCTGCTTTATAGAGCAAAGTATGTGAGTATATATTATATGCATGTTGTTTGAGCACCATGGGATCACACTGCACATTCTTTTATTAATGATTTAATTTTATTAATTTAATAATGTCCCATAAATATTTCCAGGATATGATTGTTCTACAATATTTTAATAATTGTAAGGAAGTGCCATGATTTATATAAAGAGCTTCCTATTAATAGAATTTAGTTTATTTCTATTTTTTACATTATGAATAATACTCCTATTGACAATTTATAGCTAAATACTTGTGTATATTCAACATCCCTAATGTTGCTGAAAACAATCAGACACAACTAAGGCTAACCTGTCATTTGTATGCTTGTCTAAATGTTCAGTCTGCAACAAAATATTGCCAGCATCCTCTGTGCCTCATACTATAATAATTTCAGTGTTTTCTCCTCAGAGAATTTCAAAGTGTCTGCCCTGTGTACCATGCATTAGAAATAAATATCACAAGTTTTGCATTTTTAAAAAAGTGTTTTGATTTTAAAATTTAAACTTAAAGTAGTTCTTTAGAACAATGTAATTGTATTCTCTGTAAAATGTGAATTGGACATAGCACATCACGCATCATAAGAGAAAGCAAAATTATTCAATAATGAGTGTTTAAATAAATGATAAGCAATCTTGGGGAAAATCCAATGAGAGCTTCATCTCACACAATTTACCAAAACAGATTCAGATGGATTAAAGTAAAATATTTTTTGAAAAACTGGAGTTGGATTCTCATCAAATTCCTGAAGAGGGGAAGAGTTTTATAATCAGAAGTTAGAAAAATCACAAAGAAAGTTATCAATTAATTTGCCTTTACAAAATATTAAAAAATTTTGCATGCTATAAAAAACATAGATCAAATGAAAGAACAAAATATAATGTTTGAAAATACAACAGAATAGCACATCACATCCTCACTAAAGAGAACACATTTACTAACAAGAAAATCACTGAATAAATAAATACGGAAATCCTATAGAGGCAATTCACAAAAGTTGGCAATTCCCAACTTTTAACAAACATTTAAAAAATACTACCCTCACTAGAAACCAAACTAAACAAATTAATAACATAATGATATAGCATATTTTAACCTATAAAATATGATAATTTAAGATATAAGATGAAGTGCAATTAAGGTACATTTGCTTTTTTGATATTGCTGGTTAAAGTACATATAGTTATACTTTTGGAAAAATATGTCAATATGAATAAAATTATATAAGAAATACATATACCTTTATTTACTGAAAAACTAATAAACTACACTAATAAAAGAGAAACATGCAAATCGGTGTCACTTCACTACCCTAAGCCACACCCACCAGTCAATTAGAGCAACTATATGCAAATTAACAAACTAAGATGGCAGCCAGCAGTCATGGAGCTGGAGCAAGCAGGAGGCTTGGTTGCCCCGGCAATGGAGGTAGCCAAGCTTCCCGCCTGCCCCGACTGGCTGTGGCCTCTGCTTAAGGAAACAAAGTTTCAATTATAGAAGATAAATAAATCCCAGATACCTGCTTCCAGCCAGCCTCGCTGGGAGCTTGGGTCCCTGGGGATGATGGCTAGCCTGCAAACAGCCATCAGCCCCTCACACAGACTGGCCAGGCACCCCAGAAGGATCACCCACCTTGAAAGGGCTGTGGCCAGCCTGCAAACAGCCATTAGCCCCTCACCCAGGCTGGCCAGGCACCCCAGCAGTAACCCCACCCTGATCCAGGACACCCTTCAGGGCAAACCAGCCAGCCTCCACCTGTGCACCACGTCTCTATCCTATATAATAAAAGGGTAATATGTAAATTGACCCTAACAGCAGAACAACCGGGAATAACTGGTCACTATGTCACACACTGACCACCAGGGGGCAGACTCTCAATGCAGGAGCTGCCCCCTGGTAGTCAGTGTGCTTCCACAGGAAGAGCTCTGCTCAGCCACAAGCCAGACTGATGGCTGCCAGTGCAGTGGTGGTGGTGGGAGCCTCTCTCGCCTCCTCAGCAGTGCTAACGCTCTCCAGCTGCAGCTTAGGCCTGCTCCCCGCTGGAAAGTGAACATCCCTAGAGGGCTCCCGGGCTGTGAGAGGGCACAGGCCGGGCTGAGGGACCCCTCTAAGTGCACAAATTTTTGTGCATTGGGTCTCTAGTAACTATATAAATAGCTAAAAATATTGTGTACTTTTGCATACAATTATGTTAAATGAAGTTTCAAAAAATATGAAGCCACATAAATGCAAGTATATAATATTAAATCATATTAAGTAAAAATAATTATTGTTCTCATAGTTGGCTTGCATGGTGTACCTGTCATGTAAATTAATGCAATAAATATTTGTTAATAGGTGAAGTACAAATCAATCTTAGCAATGAATAGGAAATGAGAATCTAGAAAATAATGAGAAAATGTGCCAAAATATCAAAGCATTTATATTAGTATAGTAGAATTTGTGGATGATTCATGTCCCTAATGTCCTCTTATTACTTTTTATTTTTACTTATCTAATCTAATAAAAGAGTCATATTGAAATTGACCATTTCTCTGGGATGCCTAAGCCATGCCCACCAGCCAATCAGAGTGGCTGTATGCAAATTAACCCAGCCAAGATGGAGGCCAACCACCATGGAACTAGATCAAACAGGAGGCTTCCGTTGCACCAGGAGTAAACTGTCTGCCTAGGCCGGGTGGGCCTCTCTCTGCTCAAGGCAACATAGTTGCAATTATAGAAGCCACGGGGCTGAAGCAAACAGGAGGCTTCATTACCTCGCCTAGGCCTCGGCTTAAAGCAACAGTGTATCAATTATAGAAGATAAATAAACCCCAGAAACCTGCTTCCAGCCAGCCTTGCTGGGACGTTGGGTCAATGAGAGCTGTGGCAGCTTGAAAATGGCCCTCAACTCCACACCCATGCTGCCCAGGCACCCCAGTAGGGACTCGAACCCTTAAGGGACTGTGGGCAGCCTGAAAACAGCTATCAGCCCCTCACCCAGGCTGGCCACACCCCAGTAGGGTGAGGGTCCACACAGGGGGGCTTGGCCAGCCTGCAAACAGCCATCAGCCCCTCACCCAGGCTGACCAGGCATGCCAGCAGGTGGACATCCCCGAGGGGTCCCAGACTGCGAGAGGGCACAGGCTGGGCTGAGGGACCTCCCGAGTGCATAAATTTTTGTGCACCAGGCCCCTAGTTTTTAATATAATTCAATAAACATATATGTTAGATTCTGTCCTGCTGTTTAGACATTTCCAAGATGTGCTACTTAACACTGTGGCTTTTTCTTTATCCTCAGATCGTGCCTTATAGAAGAAGCCTAGGAAAGGTTGTTTTACAACTTATTTCTTCTACTTCAGTAAATGAATCCCATACCTTACTTAGGAGGTACAGGGATAAAAGGATTTGTGGAAAGAGCTTTTGGAAGAGGAAATGTTTGAAAGACGGTTAACATTTCTAAATATCCATACTATTCTTATATATGTTTTACTTATATGCAATTACACTTAAAAACAGCCACATCAAAGCCCAGAGATGCAACTAGATCAATGTTCTGAAATCAATGACAGGCTTGCCAGAGTTTATCGTTTGTGCAGAGTACTTGGTGGAAACCAGATTGAATTTGGCAGGCACATGCAAAGCCACTGGGAGTGTTTGAGCAGGGCAACTGGAAGAGCTCAAACCTATGCATTTGAGAGTGCCCTCACCTCCTCTCCCAGGTTGTCTTCATGTTGCTCCTTAGAAGTCTCTCTTCCCTCCCAATGCCTTTAAAGTATAATTGATTTCTATTTTTATTCCCTTGGTATTATTCTCTTTGCAATATAATAGCTAGTTAATCTGAACTAATGTATCAATAAATACATCTCCCCTTTCATGTAACAAGCACATTTTCACAAAGGCATTCTGGGCATAATACTTCGAGACGAACAAAGGGATCTTTATGTGTCAGCTCCAATAGATTGAATGTGGCTTCCTGAACATCGTGATGAAACAGAATATGATACCATTTCTGGTATCAGCAGTAAAAATGACCGTGGATTGTAAGTTTGCCATTGGCATAAGACAGTGTAATGGTGGTATGTATAATGTTTGCCTTATCCCAAAAGCTAGACAATTATTTCAGAAATGGAAGGGAAATCACGTGCTACATACAACTCACTCCATGTGCGTGACTGAGAGTGGGCTAGTAACACACAATAGCCTCCAAACCACCAAACAAGATGAGCTGCAGCTGCAAATATTCTTGCAGAAGATGAAAAACACAAGCAAATCCCAGATATTCAAAAATCCTTCACAAATGGTCCCTAAATATTCATCCTTTGACTGGTGCTGATCCATGACCAAGTTTTTGTGCTCATTTGCACCAAAATGAAAAAAAAAAAGAAGAGAGAGAAAAGTATGTGTGTATTTTTCATAAAGTTTAACTCTTCCTCAATGTATCTAATTTTTTTAAATTCTAAGATTGTGTTGTTCCTTTGATGGCAATCACAGGTGGATTTTTTTCCCTAATGCCCTCACTATACTAAGTTCTCACTAAAAAAAAAGTGGATACTCACAAAATCTAAAAGTCCTGGTTACTTTTCTAGTTCATAATATATTTTAGATAGTCTATCAGAGTTTTCTTCTTTATATAATGCTACATTTTCAACTATAAACATATAAAAGATAAATCTTCCACCTCCTTCTTATGAGAAAAAAATACTGAACATAATTTCTCTTTTCTTGAGAACTCAAAGGCTGTTGTCACACTTATTATTTATTGTACTCCGATAACAAAAAGGAACAACTTATGTCTAGTTTAAATCAACTAAGGCTACCCCATGACTTGAAAACTTCTATAGGACTTTTCTTCTAATATTTCTTTATCCTTCAGTTTTGTTTTCCAACTCTGAGTGCTTCCTATCAGAGCTTGCAGTAATTCATTTGTTCTAATTGCCTCCTCATTTGTTCTAATTACCAGGCAACATAGTTGACAGATGAGAGCAAAGTTCATGACTTTCAGTGTTCGACCTTTGAAACATCTAATTTGGCTTTGGAAAAAATGTTTGCGATGATTTTATGGATCTAAGTTGTACGCTAGAGAGATATGTAGCAGTTACTAGAAACAAGATCACTCAATACCTATCCCAACCCCTTGTCTTGTTTTTTCCATATGAAGAGGCCTGAGAGAAATCCCACACTGCTGGCCACGTGACACAGTCTCACAGCCTGTGGAATGGAATCAGGAGTCTGCACAAGGTGCCTGGGGAACTTTCCTGACACAAGCACTAACCTATCTACTTCTTGAGCCATATTTTGGATTAGACTATAAGTAAGACACCTGGAGATGCAAAAGAAACCTTGATACCATGAATGAAAAGGGTAGATGAAAGTGAATAATCTACAGATGTTGGAGTGACAAAACCTGAGGAGCCTGGGGACTTGGAGCCATTCTTGAGCTACTTTGTGAGTCCCACCCACATTGTAATGGGAGATAAACTAATTGTTTAAGCTTCTCTTAGCTATTTGCAGTTGAACATATTCTACTCCATACCTCAGCATAACATACCTGATCTTTCTAGAGGTATAAACCATTCGTTTGTTTTATCCATAAATATTCCCCAAGGAGATTTCAGAATTACAAAATATAGTCAAAGTCACTGAAAATTTTCCGAAGAGAGTTTAATAATGAACATATTGAAAAATGCATACCCAAAGTATGTTTACTAATTTATACTTCAATTTTCCTTTGAAGAGTGAAAAGGATCTATATAAGCAAATATTCCCAGAACCACAAGCCAGGAGAGTTTTGGATTACAAAAAAAACACTATTCTATCCTGTTATTTTATTGTTTCAGAACTCAAACTAATGACAATTTTCTGATGTTAAATTGAATGCGGACATAATTTTGAAAATATTTCTGGTGCATCTTTAAGTGACAAATCATATACTAAAGAAAAAAATTATCAAAAGATATCAGAAAACTCAGTCAGAGACATGTATGCAGCAGGTAAAAGTGTGAGGAATATAAGCAAGTTGCAGAGAGCTTCATAATGGATTGTATAACTAAGAATTTGGTGCAAATTAAAATTAGGTGTGCTCCATAGAGGATCTTTATCATTGATTTTACCCCCTTTCACCTCAATAACAGTGACATCAAAAATTCTGAGTGAAATACCATTAGACACTAAAGAGCTCATTTAGGGGGAAAAACCTCTTTTGAGGAAACTCCATACTGTTCTCTACAGTGGCTGCACCAGTCTGCATTCCCACCAGCAGTGAACGAGGGTTCCTTTTTCTCCACATCCTCCCCAGCACTTGTCATTTGTTGATTTGTTGATGATAGCCATTCTGACAGGTGTGAGATGGCACCTCACTGTTGTTTTGATTTGCATCTCTCGGATGATTAGTGACTTTGACCATGTTTTCATGTCTCTTGGCCTTCCTTATGTCCTCTTTCAAAAAGTATCTATTTAGGTCCATTGCCCATGTTTTATTGGGTTATTTAACTTCCTTTTGTTAAGTTGTATGAGTTCCCTGTAAATGTTGGAGATTAAACCCTTATCAGTGATAACATTGGTAAATATGTTCTCCCATGAAGTGGGCTTTTCTGTTGTTTTGTTGATGGTTTCTTTTGCTGTACAGAAGATTTGCATTTTGATGTACTCCCATTTGTTTATTTTCTCTTTAGTTTCCATTGCCCTAGGAGCTGTATTGGTGAAGATACTGCTTTGGCATATATCTGAGATTTTGCTGCCCATGAATTCCTCTAATATTTTTAAGGTGCTCCATCTTATGTTTAAATTCTTTATCCATTTTGAGTTTATTTTTGTATCTCAAAAAAATAAAAATGGAACTTCCATTTGACCCAGTCATTCCAATTCAAGGAATATATCCCAAGAAACTAGAGACACCAATCAGAAAGGAGATATCCACTCCTATGTTCATAGCAGCACAATTCACCATAGCTAAAATTTGGAAACAGCCTAAGTGCCCATCAGTAGATGAGTGGATTAAAAAACAGTGGTACATTTACACAATGGAATACTATGTTGCGGTAAAAAAAGGAGGAAATTCTTATCAGTTGCAACAGCATGGATGGAGCTGGAGAGTATTATGCTAAGTGAAATAAGCCAGTCAGAGAAAGATAAATATCACATGATCTCATTATTTGTGGAATAATAATTCTATTGCTGTTAGCAATGAACAACATAAACTGATGAACAAAAACAGATCCAGAGACAGAGAAGCATAGATCAGACCATCAAACCTCAGAGGGAAGGTAGAGGAGGGAGGGGGTAATGGGTAAGGGGGAGAGATCAACCAAAGGACTTGTATGCATGCATAAAGCCTAACCAATGGATACAGACACCAGCGGTGTGAGGGCATAAGTGGGAGGTGGGGAGCAATGGAGGAATAAGGACATATATGCAATACCTTAATCAATAAAGAAAAAAACCTGACAGAAATGTTGGCATCAGCTTCTCCTCTCTTTGCATTCTATTACTGATCACTTCTGAAGAGCACACAAGCAGCACACTGGGGGCCATGCATTTAGACTGCACAACTATTTGAATTTTTATGCTAAAAAAACTCATATAATTAGTGAAGGCTTGAGCAGGAGCATCCTTTACCAGCTGAAGGAATCCCTTCACTCCTCAGGGGTAAGCTGCCTGCATTGGGTAAAAAGGACAGGCCTTGTAAGTAAAATCAGCAAATCTTACTCCTTCAGAAGTCAAAGATGAATGCAAAAAGAGGTTAACTGCCTCAGCTTACTGCTTATTTAGAAAAATTCTTTTAAAGTAACATCATAAAAACAAAATACCAACATTGTTATTTTACTTTATTGTTAATTAACTGAACTTATTGGGCTGATATCGGTCAATATGGGCTTCAAGTGTACAATTCCATTACACATGATCTGTACCCATACTGTTTCAAAAATTAGACAATAAAAGAAAATCAGGCATAAACCTACCAGCTTCAAAAAATAATAACTGCTATTAGCATTTTCTACTTTCTTTGAGTAAATTTTTTTGCTTCATTTGTCATTTATAAAATCATTCTATTCATATAATTTTGGATCTTGATTTTTATTGCTATCTCTTAAGGGTTTTCATATTGTTGCAATTTTTATAATCATTTTAATAACTCTATTATAACTCACATTAAATATAGTATTATTTTCTTATCTTTGGTAATTTAAGTTATTTACAGTACCATAATGTTTTGTTTAAAAATGCCACACTAAAAAATAAAGTCATATATCATATTTTCTATTTTAGATTCTTTCTTTAGGATGTATTTTCTAAAGTGGAATGACTGGGTTAAAAGTTATAAACACTATAATAGTTCTTATACATACTGTCAAATTGTTTTCTAAAATACTTGTGACAAATACACTAAATCAGAAATATGTGGAAAATATTTATTAATGATTGATACTAGCAGAGGGAATATGCCATTTTGTAGCCAAGTAGGTTGGGACTACCCAAATGTTTATTTTGACAATAGAATTCTTTCCCATTGACCCTAGTAATGCTCATCTCTGCTGTTACTTTCAGAAAGAAGTTTTGGTTGAAAAATATCAGGAAAGTGCATTCTCACTAACTTGTCTCTTAGAGATTCATTTTACACAGTAGTATACTCAAGTCCTATGATATCCTATCAGAAAGACCAACTGTTTAACTTTGTTTAACCACATTTCTCATATACACCTCTTACTGAGTGCCCCCACCTTTCATAGCACCTGCTCATATTTTGACTTATAAACATGCTCTAACAAATATGCCTTAAGAAAAGATGAAGCACATATCTTATGAGGTTGTTTAGTACACACAGAATCCACCTCCACCCCCACCCCAAAATTTGAATCTATTCTGGAAAATTCCTCCTGCAAAATGATGACAAGATTAGTCTAGGGCAGCTTCAAGAGTGACTGGAGACATTAGCAGAACTGCATCAACACAAACCTTGACTGTGTCACTCTCAGATTTCAGGTTCATTCCGGAATTCGGGAGGGCTAGAGAGTGTAGTTGTTTCTGGTCAGCTACACACAAAATCATTTTTCCCCTCTTTCTTCTTTTCATCTTTGGTTAAAGCACTGCCTATTTATCTGATTCTTCTTTTGCAATGACGTTGCTACTGTGTCACAAATAAGAACATAACTTGGAAAAAGAGAAGGCCCAGGGTAACAGCAACTTGGACAGAATATTCCACATGAACCACTTGGCACACGGTGGGGTCACATCACAGCGAATGGTAACACTTGTTAGTCATGTCTACAATTGTTCCAGGTTAATTAAAGTTTAAAAATTTCTCTAAAAGGTACACTGGCAGTTTCTTTAATTTTTCTTTCCATTTGATATTGCCTCATTAATAACAGATAAGTAGTAATTTTAAATCACTTGCTAACAACACTAAGTGACACAGATTATTAAGTTTGGCAAATGAAGGAACTACAAGGAACAGATCAAGTCCTAGGCCCTTAAGATCAAAATACAGAAAATGCCAAGAGGGGCAGAACTAAAGCAAC
>PVJC01003912.1:0-67125 GCA_004026665.1 Murina feae | reverse complement strand
CCTCAGATGCGGCTGGGGGCAGGTCCCCAGTGGTGACACACACACACACACATACACACACACACACAAAAGGCGCCTGGCAGACTGGGGCCATCATAGGACATCCACTGAGGGGTCCCAGACTGTGAGAGGGCACAGGCCGGGCTGAGGGACTCCCTCCACCCCGAGTGCACAAATTTTTGTGCACCGGGCCCCTAGTCTAATAATAATAGATGTAACTACTTACATTTTTTCTTTGTCATTATAGGAAGTTCGGGAATTGTAAAGCTAAGGTTGGTAGGTGGAAAGGGAGATGACATCCACAAAATGTGCCCAGGTTTCTTTAAGTAGTTAAAAAACCAACCCAAATGAAAGAAGTTTTCAGCGGATAGAAGCGATATGTGAGGGAATAAATGTGTGTGGCCCAGTGAGCATTAGTGACATCTTCTGGCTTCTTAAGAAGTAATTGATGTTTTACCCTTTCACGAAAACTTTTTTTACAAGATTCCTTTTTTTATGCTTTTTAAGAAAACATACACACACAAAAAGGTCATAATCAAAGTATGTATGTAAAGTCAGCCTTCAGAAAAAAAGATTTGTTATGTCATTGGTTAACTCTTTTTACCATTTACTTATTAGTTACTTAACTGTATAAGAAAAAAAGACATGGGGTCAAAATCTCCTATGAGTAATTAATTGGAAAAGTATAAAAAAGTTTCTGGATATTTTTATATTAAACTTTGGTAGTTTTTTATTAAATTAGCAGAAACGTAATTTACTTGTTTTGCAATTCACACAAGTCTATTGGAAATAGGTTGCATATTATTTGTGAATAAGTGTGTGTGTCATATTTATACATACCTGCACTAATATAGGTAAAAATGAGGTCTGGGTGCCTGTTAAATTTAGAATATTGTAAAACATATTTAAGTTTAGAACCTTTAGGGGTCAGTGTTCCCTAAGAAAGATTAAAAAAGATTACTGTGCCTACTTAAATATTAAGTCTGCTCTATTTTAAATATTTCTTACCAATTGATGGTAAGAATCACAGAGTTTGAGGAAGCTTTAGACAAACACCTTTCAATGTTATGGTTTCTTCAATATTATTTTCACTTTTATTATTTTAGAAAATGATATTTAATGTATATTTATGTACAGAGTAATTTTCACTTAGGTTTTATCTCAATTTAAATATGAATTGTTTTAAAACTACTTTCTGTTAAGCTTAAAAAGTAAGCATCATTCTAAATCATTGTACTCGTTTAAAATTTGAGGTGAAAAACGACTTCTAGAGCTGCTTATGGTAATGGAATCCTTACATGTAGTTTATTGGAGGCCAGCAAATATTTTAAAAATCTTTTGCTGAATTTTGGTAAAAAGCAAATGTCCTCTTTATTTTTTAATGGAATTAGCTATTACCTTTGTAGCCATGATTCTTAAGATTTTTTTTATCAAACAAAATAAATAACTAGGACTAAAACCTAGCAAAAGAAAACTTGTAAGTGGTTTATTAGTTTCTAGTCAGAATACTACTTTTGCTTGGCATTTGGAACCTGTGTGCCACCATCAATCTCTTTTATTATTGCTTCATTTATCTTTCTGTCTTTTCACAAAGTATATATTCTTTTTACCTTCTGTCCATTTGTTATTCTGTAATTGAATTATACCTAAAACTATTGTATGACTTGCAAGCATTTTATAAAAGTAGACATCTATAGAAAAACACTTAGGATTGTAGAACCTCATATCATTTAAATAAATCATTTTCTTTTAAAGCAGAAGGGAAAGAAATGGCAAGTTGCATAGAATGGACTCCCATTTCTACCAACAAAGTTGTTGGTAGAAAAAAAAATGATTTCCTAAGCATCGTGAAATTCAGGATTTTGAAAATATCTGGGTAATCATTTTGTGTTAAATAATAGGACTTGAATTGTATTTAATAATTGGCTTTCTAGTAAGTAATGGTGTATTTTCCTTAAATGAGTAATGTAATTTGCTTTTGTTTGTTTTAAAGTAGAAGGTAAATTACACTGGAGAACCAATGCATTTAAAATTTCACTAAAACGTTTTAAGAAAGGACACAGGTTTGGAGCTAGATAGACCTGTGGTTCAATTTTGTTAATACTTCACTTCTTAGGTTAGTTACCTTACTTGGGTGCAGGTTTCATAATTATTTTGAAGCCTGAGTTTTCTTTTGTATGGAAGAGGAGATAATCCCTTTAGGACTGTTTTTTGAAAGTTAGGGATTGTGTATGAAAGTCCTACAACACCTGAAACAGGAAATCAGTGTATTTCATATGTATTTCATATACCAGAGTGATTATTTTCAGTAGTGTGGTGGCGATAATAGTTTTTACAGGTGGAAAAAAAAAGATTGTTAATGTATCTTACAGGGACTAAATAAATGATGGTGGTGGTTGCCATTGTATGCCATTCAGTTGTGAAAGTAGGTACCTAAACAAAATAAAAAAGTATGAGGAAACATTAACAACTTGAAATGATTGGTTTTATAAGAAACTTCAAAAATGATATTCATACCCTATTATTAGAAATTTGATTTTTTTCAAAGTAGTATAGCTTATATTTAGTATACTTACATTTGATAAAATAGAATATAAGTCAATCATGTTCACTTAGGGTAAACCTAATTTTGTCCGTATTGAAATCCCAGTTGTGATAAAAATCTTCAGACTGTTGGCATCATACAATGTGCTTTTTCTTTTTAGCAAATACGAATTTAAAAATGCATTTTTTATTTTTCATATTCCATAGAGTGATTAAAAAAGACATTTCTGCGGTCTGATTAAATTTATTTTCATCTCCATAGTGCCTAACTTAATAGAATGCTGGTAGCTTCTTACACATGACCATCTAGAATTTTTGAGAGAGTGGTTTTAGGATTACTGGCAGCTGGCCAGCAAGGATTGCTTTATTTCCAGAGGAAATGCCAAGGCAGCTCTTAGAAAAATTATTGAGGATATACTATTTTATTTTAAAAATTATCTTCTTTTAAATAAGTTAAAGTAAGTGGGATTCCAGGTGTTTTTATTTTTAAGCTTGATGTGAACGATTCTGTTACTACTCTTGACCTTAGTAAGAAAGAGGAATGAAAACAAATTTTACATGGGCAACTTTGTTTTCTAATTGGCTATAAAGTTTGTTATGCACAGTATTTTGAAATTCATCTATTTCTGATACAAATAACTCACATTTGTTAATTTATGCCAAAATTATGCATTTTGGCAGTTCTTTAAATAGACTTTATTTGTAGAGCAGTTCAAGGTTCAAGCAAAAAGTACAGCACTCCCATACATACACACAACCTCCCCACTTTCAGCATCTCCCACTACAGTGGGACATTTGCTCCATTTGATGAACCTACCCATAAATTCTTAATAATGGAAAAGTTTGTGAGATGATAGGAATCTTTGTCTTTTTACTAAATTTAGAGTGTTTTAAATTAGATTAGTTTGTACTCTTGGAATTCCTATTATACCTTAGGTGCTTCATTTTATAAAAATAGTATTCACTAAGGAGAATAAACATGGAAATGGTAAATTTCTTTTAAAAAAAAATATTTTATTGATTTTTTACAGAGAGGAAGGGAAAGAGGTAGAGAGTTAGAAACATCAATGAGAGAGAAACATCGATCAGCTGCCTCCTGCACACTCCCCACTGGATATGTGCCCGCAACCAAGGTACATGCCCTTGGCCAGAATCGAACCCGGGACCCTTGAGTCTGCAGGCTGACGCTCTATCCACTGAGCCAAACTGGTTAGGGCAGTAAATTTCTTTTTTGAATAGGACCACTTCTTCCCCATTTTGATATGTTTATATGATCTTCTCTTTGTACAACTGGTGACTACTTCTTTTATTTTTCTGAAATCCAATCCTACTTTTATTATACTAGGTCTTTCAAATTTATTTGTGGCCATGAAAATATGCATGTTTTTTTGAAATAGAAAAACTACTTGAATTTTTTAAAAGTTTGTGCTTTGTTTTAGATTCTGATAAAAGTCTTTACTCATTTCTGGTTATGGCTCTGTCATGCCAGAGCACTTCCTGGAACACATATTTACAATACAAACCTTACTATGTTAAATTTTTAATTTTCCAAAACTTAGAATTGCAGCTTGTCATGTTTAAGATGACGGTTGTGCTCTCCATAGTGACCCTGTTTGTCACTTTTAGTATGATTACTACCACGTCATGAGAGCACGTTGGCATTTTGTTGATTTTACAGATCGGAATCAATGTACATTGGTGTATAAGCCAAATTAATGCCATTTTCACAGCGTCCAGGTAGACTGGCTGTGGAGTATGACTGAGGTGACTACATTTACTGCATTTATTCACTACTTTTGGTTATAAATTTGATAATTGAATAACAAACTTTTGGGGAGTTACCAAATACTCCAGTTGTGAGTGTGTGTGAGTGTGTGTGAGTGTGTGTGTGTGTGTGTGTGTGTGTATTGGGGTGGGTCAGAACTTGCCATGTATGACACTGAAAAATTCATTTTGGAGAAGTTTAAGATAGAATTTTTCTTTGTTTTGTTTTTCATGCTTTTGTTTCCTTTTTGGGGAATATGAAAAAGCAAACAGAACAATTCAGACTATAAAATTTTGAAATTGGTTGCATAGGTTATTTCATAGTTTAAATGAAATATTCTAATCTGTAACTTTTGGATAAAATTGGTAATTTTTTGATAAATGGTAAAGCTATGCTGACGATGTCTGGTAAAAAGTTATTATTTTACAAAATATTATTTTGACTTTCATTTTATTTTTTTAAGTCATTCTAGCATTCACATGTCAAAACTTGTTGGTACTTGAAATTCAGGATGCTAGTGGGTGAAAAGTTAAAAATAATCAGTTCATATTGATAAAATTATACTTGTAGAGTTAGTGAATATGTTAGCTTTTGCAAATTTAATATTTTTAAATTAAAAACTAAATTCACCTCCTTAATCATTTCACTGGCTATTCCTGAGATAATTTGATGTATTCTAAAGTATAGTAATATTTATTGATTTTGAGTATTTTTAACATAGAAATATAATAAAAGCTAAGAACAAGATATTCTTATTTCCTTCTTCAATTAATGTCTTCTTTTTCCCTATTTTTCCCCCAGTGTTTAAGAATTTCAGACTAATATTGAATCCTAACAAATTGGGATAGGTAGGATTTATTCAGCATTAGTTTGCTTGAGCCAACACATGTTTTGAAGGAAATATAGGAAATAGAACAAATACATAGTCCTTATATAAATCCTAACATTTGAGTATGGAGTATGTAGAGTATTCTCTATCCTTTCCCCAGAATAATGTAAAGAATTTGCAGTTTAAGTAGATTTATATTTTAAGTAGATTAGATGGTTTTTGAATCTTCATAAAAAAACATGCTGCAAAATTTGGAGTCACTGAAGCCTTTTACTTAATTGCTTGCAAGAATTTAAAGTAAAAAAATAATGATTTCAATTCAAGAGATATGATTGTTTCATTTCAGAAACATTCATTGCCTATATTTTATAACCAACCAGTATAGAGTTTAAGACCAGAACAGGCTGTGTTAGTCCAGGTAAGAAGAGTGAAGACAAATCAAAAATTTCCATTAAAAAGCTGTCCTTGGTCTCCTGAGGACTTAGTAGAGACCAGCATCAGAGACTTCCTCTGCATTTTTAATAGGTAATTTGCTCTCTAAGATGTTCTATATTGCCCCTTTATTACCTTTTTCTTTTTTAAAAGTCTCTGCTCCTCTGTGAGGTCATTTGAAATAAAACACATTATTTTTAAAAATCAAGTTTACTTTTCTCAGGCCTTTTTTTTGGTCTCAAGTATTTAATGCTTTTTTTTTTTTTTAATGAAACTCTAAGAAGGAGGTGATGATGCTATATCCTGTACCTAACTAATAATGACACTAGCGTAGTAGGCACAGTTGATTAATGAAATGGGAGTCTATACCTGTTATGCTTCTGTTTTGTTTTGTGTGTTTTTTCCTGGAGAAAAAAAGGTAAATTTGAATAAAACGTATATCATTTGCATAAAAAGTTATGTAATGATGCCATATAGAGTATAATGATTTCCTAAAATCTTGTATTTAAAGTAACTGATTTACAATGAGAGATAAACAGAATATTTACCCATCCCTTATGAGCTGCTGCTGATATGTAAATTTATTCTTCTACTTTGCACAAATATACTTTTGAGCTACTGCTTAAACACTTTGATGTCCTTAGTCAAACAGTTTTAATGATGCCTCCAATATTGTGAAAGTGTGACATTTGATGAATGTCTCATATAGTTTTGATATCTGGGCACATGTCAACAAAAAAAATGAACATTGGTTTGTCATGCAACACCTAGATAATTTATAATTTTACTGTTTATATCCATCTTGACATTTTTTATCTGCCAAAGGCAGGTTTCATTTGGAATCTTAATCTGAGATTTATTTGGTGGATCTGGAAATCATAGCTAGGGTTCCCACAGGAAATGGTCCATCTACCAACAGATTAAATGGCAGTCCTGCAGTTGTTAGGGGAGCTCTGCATTTAACACACATGCATACTCATTCAGACTGCGCTGTGGAGAAAAATTAAAGTAGTAACCCAGGTTTAGGAACAATGTAGCTAAAAAGTCCCATATTTGCTGAATGACAAAGGGTTATATAGCAGCATTTCATTTTATTATTCGTGCTTGAATTTCTTGTTTGCTCTGTTGAGTCTGCTGACGAATACTAATAAATGCCTGCAACAATCCAGACGAGAGGTGCCTGGCAACAAAGCTACGCGGTGGACCTCCCTGATCTTCTCCAGTTCACAACCTGACCTTTTGAAAAATTGGCTGGGCTAAGCTGCAGAATTTGGGTGTAATGGTTATTGTTAACTCCAGCTTTAGGATTTATTAATTTGTGTGATCAAGACTTACCTATACTTCAAAGTTTCAAAAGACCAAACACAATCATCCATCCATTAGAACTAACATTGTGTTTCAGTGCTTTCCACTTAGTATCTGACTGGTAATTCTTCTATTTTGTTTTCCAAACCTAAAAATACTCTTAAGTAAAATGAAAGGCACATATGAAAAAAAACACCTTTTTTTTCTCTTTATACTTGTTATTGAAAAGTTGCCTTCTATAAATGATCTATGGAGTTGTTGAATATATGGACAATCGGTATGTATTCATATTTAAACAAAATATATATAATTATGAAACCTCTTTTACTTGAAGTTGTAGAAATTTCAGATTTACCCAGTTCATTTACATTTTCATTGCTTTATATAAATTATTATTATAATAAGGAAAATTGAGCAAGATTAGGAATATACAGTGAGCAGCCAAATGGTTCATATCACTGGAGGACAAAAAGAATAAAGATAGGATAGTTTTCACAATCATTTCAGAGTAAATAACATTTATAATGGTTTAAATAGGGTAATAAAAGTTTTACAAAGCTTTATTTTATGTAATGTGTTCATAAGTTAACTATGTAGCCTAACTTTAGGAGATTATACTGTTATACTCTGTTCATGGCCGTCTATAAGAAACAATGTTAAAATTTAAAAGCTGAAACCTTATGATAGAACGTAGTTTGTACACAGAATTCTTACCCTTTTACCCTGTAGAATGAATATTGATGATTACATGACTATTTGAGACTTATTGAAACAAACAAGAACTTTAAAAAATTTGGTGCAGTTTCACCATTTTAAATAGCTTTTGTATAATAAAATAAGTAACAAAATTTCAGTAATTTCCATGACTAAGCAGTGGACAAGTTGTAACATGATACACGAAGTCATTGAATTATCATAAAGATGAAATAACTCTTCACCACTTCATTTTGACATGTTTATCTAGATATACAACTATGTATAGGAATGTAAAGGATGTAGTTTATTTTGAATGTCTAACCCTCATATCCAAATGGTTAAATTATGCCATATTGACAGATTTCATGATTTTCTAGCTTTATAAAATCTTCAGTATCTTACAGCTACATCCAGCCTCTCCAGCATGTTTTTTACTTCCTCTCTCTCTTTACACACACACACACACACACACACACACACACACACACACACACACACACACACACCTCTTATTAGAACTATATGAGACTCTTTATTTCTGCTCTCCAACATGGTAGCCAATGGCTACATGTAGCTTTCAGTACTTGAAATTTGGGCACCGAGTCTGCAGACTTACAATGGAAGTTATAGTTCTTTCTTCTTCTTATGGCTGGTCAAGCCAAAAACAAAACAAAACAAACTTAAAAAAAACCCAAAAAACCCTGAGAGAATATACAGAATATGCAGTATCTAAGTAGCAAGTTTGCATTTTTTAAGTCAAGGATCCAAAAGTTACCAAATTTCCTGTGACCCCCAAATTAGAATCTGTGAATGATAATCGCTTATGATCTACTAACTACAATTGTTACTGTATCTAATATAACGTGCTAATGTAGTGAGTGCTCAAATTATGTTACATTTACATTTCTTATTTTCTGCAATGGATTGAATTTACAGAATTATATTATTAATTTTACTTATATGGGATTGAATTTTCTTTCAGGATCTTTTGTCAAGATTTCTAAAATTTGAAGTGCTATTTCTGTCATTTGTTTTATAATCGAATACAAACTTTACTAAACCATTAGTTATTCATTAAAAGTTTACCACATTAAGTATTTCTATCATGCTTCTCTCATTGAATAAGGTAGCATTTTATTTTCCAAGTTCATGTTTTCTTATTTTTTAATAAGAATTTTTCTCATGTTATTTATTTTTATTATATTTTAATAAGTAAATATTTTGCTTTCAGCAAAACAGATTTTCACAGATAATAATAGCAAATATTTATTGAGTGTGAATTCTGTGCTGACACTTTTTAAGAGATTAAATAATTTAATTCTCATAACCTTTTGAAGTGGTTGCTATTATTATGTACTTTTTATTGATGGAGAGGTTGATGAGAGGTTAAATAATTTGCTAAAAGTCATACAGAGCCAGCATTAAAACACTGAAGCCCATCTTAAGAGCCCATGCACTGACTCTGCTTGGCAGTTCCAACTCTACCAGCGTTCTAGTTGGAAAGTCTGAACTTTTCTCTTGTACACACTTCTATTCCTGTGACGTGGCAGAAGTTTCTGGTGTCTTTTTTTTTTTTATGTTTTGGGGAAAAACCATAAATGCAAACACGTGAAAAAACCTCCCACCCCTTAAAAAGGAAACATAGTCAGAAATAATTTAGTAGAGGAAATAGCAGTATTTGTATCACATAAAACTCTAGGAATTGGTAGAAGTTATTTGGAGCCACTAACTGATACTATTGTTCTGATTTTGTTGAAACTAATACTCATTTAGAAAAATCTTTTAACCATTGGGAAAAAGACAACATGTTGTTTAAAATGTGGGGCTACTGTAGTAATCCTATTATCACATCACATTTATAACTACTTAATAGTAAAAAGTATTTTATATCATTTTGATCTTACATAATGTGGTGATAGACAATATAGAAAAGAAACAATAAACGAGGTTTTTATTCTTTCGATACTTAAGAAATCAGATGCTACAGTATATAACCTTTCAGAGATTAAAAAACAAGGGTTAAGGAAGTGGTGACCAGCTGTGTTAGCAAGTGTCAGAAAGCGTGTTAACAAACTGCATCTGTTATAGTTCATTTTAGATACAAATTTCCTTGATAGCACCAACATCTGAAGGTGCAGGATATCTAGGTATTTGAATGTACTTGCCCATAGTACTTCTCTTCCTCTTTCTTTTTTTGCCAGTGAGCTCTCAGGTAGCTGCGATGTTTCTGTGCTGAGAAACCCCAGTAGATCCCTAGAGACTATTCTAACTCAACCACTCTGAAGAAACAGCTCAGTAAACAGCATTGACCCCCCCCCCCCCGCTCCCCGGGGGACCACCAAATCCATTTACACAGATACCCGTTGTCACAAACTATTTACAAAGCCAGACAGAACAGAATTTCCCAGCCTCTAAGAATCCCTATTTGATTCTAGCTACCTCCTCACTTATGTATAGTAGTTGTGAAATAAGTTACTTTTGGCCATGAGTCATGATTTCTTCTGTAGCATCATTTCAACCGAGCACATTAAACACTGACTAATGTATAATTGTCTGGAGAATTCAACTCAAAGGGGGATCGAAAGATTTCTTTCCTAAAATAGAAAATAGTGTAATGCTGTTAATTTTCTGGACTAAGGAATTGAGGATTTAATAACAAGGTTACCATTGAGACAGTTGGTAATACGAGTACCTCTAGAAGTAAAGAGAGGATTTGTTAGATCATGAAAATGATCCATTGGAAACAGCATGAAAGTCACTAACGAGATAGCAGGGTTTTCAAAGCAGCCCACCTAGGCACATGTATTAAGTGTTAAGATTCAAAAAAATATCTTCACTAAATCCGCCCATTTTGACCAAGTGGATAAATTATCTCTAGCAAGAGCTGTAGGTGCCATGTGAGGAATATCTAGTAGTAGTCTTGCATAACATCATTTTCAAATGGTCACAGGATAAGTTTATATGGCAATGGCAGATTAGATAGTAATAGCAAAAATTGGGGAATATATTTGAAGTAATCAAATTTTTACATCCAAGTAACACAGTGCGCCCATAGAAGAGCAAATAACTAAAGGGACTGATAGTCATCATGAAAAATTTTTCTGTTTTTTAACTCTGAGGAAAGAAAGATCTCAGAGGCTTATGAATTATGAAGAAGAGATTGATAATTTATTCTCTAAGTCCATTTGGAGAAATACATTTGAAGAGTAATAGTCTTAATGGTGAAATAATTAACAATGACATTGATTAAACACTGAAGCAAATTACTAAACGAGGTTATAGAGTTTCCATTTTAAAACGTGCGGGAGAGAAGAATCAATAGCCTTAGCTTTAAGCTTTCGTCTGCCTGCATATGAGAGTTTTAATCAAAAGTGAAAATGTTCATTTAAACGCTTATCTAATTGGTTTGTAAAACAGAGCCATAACTTCACTTTTTGTTGTATGTTATTGATTTATATTTCCACATGTATTTTCAGGTGATGGACGATACCAACAGCTCAACTAAAACTTTAAAAAAACATATTTTTATTAATTTCAGAGAGGAAGGGAGAAGGAAAGAGAGATAGAAACATCAATGATGAGAGAGGATCATTGATCAGCTGCCTCCTGCATGCCCCACACTAAGGTTGGAGCCTGCAACCTGGACATGTGTCCTGACTGGGAATTGAATCCTTACCACCCGGTTCATATGTCAGCACTCAAGCACTGAGCACACCTGCTGGGCTCAACTAAAACTTCAATAGCTTCATCCCGTTATCACTTCATAAAGACCTTTATCCTGGGTTGGAGAGTTCAGGAAAAATAATTGACTGAATTATAGTCTCTAAATGCTATTTTTTTCTCTTGATTGGAGAAGGTACTAATTCAGAAATTGAATTTCAGTTGGGTTTAGGGTAAGGCAATGAAAATTTGGCAAGGTGCAACAGGATAGAGTAGTATCTTAAAATCTGACTTGAGCCCTAACCAGTTTGGCTCAGTAGATAGAACATCAGCCTGCAGACTGAAAGGTCCCAGGTTCGATTCCAGTGAAGGGCATGTACCTTAGTTGTAGACACATCCCCAGGAAGGGGTGTACAGGAGACAGCTGATCAGTGTTTCTAACTCTCTATACCTCTCCCTTCCTCTCTGTAAAAAATCAATAAAATATATATTTAAAAAAAAATCTGACCTGAAAAATCAAAGTGCAACTTACTCTCAAATGTCTCAGAAAAATTATATATGTGTAGGTAGGCAGATAGATACAGAGAGAACGGATAATAAAGCAAGTTTAGGAAAATGTTATCATTTGGGGAATATGGATGAAGTATATATAGAAATTCTTTGTACTATTTTTGAAACTTTTTATAAGGCTGAAATTATTTCAAAAGAAAAAAGAAAATCACTGTTATCCACAATCATTTCTTGTTACCTTTCTCATCTCTGTCCTAGTGTGTTTATGCAGTCCGTGAAGTATTTTGCATTTGACTCTGATTTTTCTTCTCAGTTTCTTGCCATTTTTCTGGATGATTTTAGTGTCTTCAGAGTCAAGCTTTTTATTACCCTAAGTCCTTGATTTCCTCCTTTCCAAGTACCTTCCCTATCAGCCTATTTCATCAAGCCATTCCAAGTTAAATCACATCTCGGACTTTGTTTTTACATGTTGCTCATTTTAGAAATGTTCACTTTCTGACTACACCGTTTTGTCATGTCCATGTAAGAAATGACTGTGCTTTTCCTAAAGTTTTCCCTTTGTTCTGGGCCTCTTCTTCCTGTTCTCTTCCTCTTCTCATTCTTATAGTCTGTTATTTTTTCTTTATTTCTCCAAGCTCCAATCCTTGGGCAGTCCATTAGTTTTCATATTTCTACTTGTTTTTTTGTTGTTTTTTTTTGTTTGTTTTGTAACAAATGCCTTTTGAAATCTTCCCAGAGTTTACAGTTGAGCATCAGTATATTTAGCCATTGTATTTGGTCTCTATATCCCTATCGGAATCCTTCCTTATCACATTATAATCAAATTATTAGATCAGTTTGCTTTCTTCAATGTATTATAGAGTCATTAATGGGGGAGGGGTGTGTGTGTCTGTTTCTTACTTGTTTTTTAAAAATATATTTATATTACCTAACTGGTTTGGCTCAGTGGATAGAGCGTCGGTCTGCGAACTCAAGGGTCCCAGGTTCGATTCCGGTCAAGGGCATGTACCCTGCTTGCGGGAACATATCCATTGGGGAGTGTGCAGGAGGCAGCTGATGGATGTTTCTCTCTCATCGATGTTTCTAACTCTAATCTTCTCCCTTCCTCTCTGTAAAAAAAACAATAAAATATATTTTTTAAAAATTTAAATATATATATTGATTTCAGAGAGGAAAGGGGAGGAAGAGACAGATAGAAGCATCAATGAAGAGAGGGAATCATTGATTGGCTACCTCCTGTACGTTGGACCAAGCCTGCATCCTAGTCATGTGCCCTTAATCAGAATCGAACCCAGGACTCTGGTCCACAAGCTGATGCTCTATCCACTGAGCCAAATCGGCTAGGGCTTGTTTTTGTTTTTCTAGTACTATATCACACTATAGGTTTTCCATGAATTATTAAATTAATGAATAATTAATTAGAGAAGTCAAACTTTCTATACACATGGTTGAATTCTGATATAGAATAATGCAATATGGCAGAGTAAGAAAGCACCAAGAGCATTCAAAGAATTTAAGCAATATTTGCTAAAATAGTAAAAGAAAGAGAAGAAAAAAGGCAGACAGAAAGGGAAATTTTATAAATCAGCCTTGTTTTCTCTAAAGTAAAATCAAAGTCTCCATAGAAGAGTGTGGATAGTTTGGTTTGCAGAGCAGTCTCCAAGTGTCTGGTGAACAGTTATAGTTAGGAATCTAAAATGCCGAGCAAGAGTAGAAACATCCAGAATTAATCAGAGCCGAATCACACAGTACAGGGTTCTTTAAAAATATTAAACACTTAGAATTGAAATCCAGAAGTGGGTTAGGATTTGTTGAGTTCATTTTAATAAGAGTAAAAAGGGTTCTAATTACTCTTATGCAGGAGGGACCAGCAAGGAGTCCTCTTATTAGGAAGCTCCCACCTCTCCTCTGAATTTGGAGGTGATAGCGGTCACAGGTGTAAAGCAGTGAGTTACCAAGAAATCAACAAATCACAAATTTGACATTCGGTAAGCTGAAGAAAAGTTGTAATTGTAGGAAGCAAATAGCAAGTACAGATATCAGAGTTGGGGTAAACTAAACAGTGGAAGGTTAGGAATAAAAAACTGAAAGGAAAAAGATGCTAAACTAGACAAAAATACAGAGGCAAAAATATTGGACAATTTATAGATAATGCAAAGTTTGGCACCAAAAACAGGTCAGAGAGTTAAGACTTAAGGTTCTGAAGCAGTTGGCATGGTGTTGGCATAAGCAACTGGGGGCGATTTATAGCTGGCACATCCTTTTACATTTTGATGAATCTTTGTACCTCATAAACTGGAGCATAGTATAAGCCCTAATAGTTATTTTTTGCCATGTCCCTGGGGACACTTTTTGTTATTTGATATTGCTTTCAGTAACCACTTAAAATTTTCTTTCATTTGAATTACAAGTTCTCTGTGAGTGGTGGAAAGCATGGTTTGTTAATGATATAGTGGTATTCCTGAGAGCCCATTTATAAAATTCTCATTCAGATTTTGGGGGTGACATGTGACCAATAGCAGCCTTTTCTAGAAAAACAGCATGATGAACATCTAAGCCAACCAAGTATACATTTTGAAATGTCAAGAAGCAACAAATTATCTCCAGAAACCTACAATTGTTATATTTTAAACCAAAATAGAATATAATGTTGAAATTTTATAGATACCTTACAGTATGTAATTATGATAGCACATTTTCCCAATTAATTCCCTCAAATAAAGTGAAGTCAAGAGTAATTTACTAAAGTGGTTTTTAATCTAGCTAGCTTCAGCCACCAATAAGACAATGTCCACGACATGGAGTTTATAACTGGCTCTAATTTTAGCATATATACAAGTAAAAAATTTCCTCTTAAAGAAAGAATTCTTTGTGAGAAATAACTTATCTATAAATACCCCATTTTGCTTTTATTTTAAAACTACTCTCTCTGCCTCAAAAGAATTTTAAATTTGGCTGGTTGCAGATGGCATCACCAAGAAGCTTTTTGCAGTTTTGCTTTTTAATATTTCTGATGGATATATAAATATCTACTTACAATCAGTGTTTGTGCCTATTCATCTAATTTATTGGTGAAAGAGTTTGTTTTATGCACTTGTGTTTATGTCCTTTTCTTACCCCAAAATAATACAGTATTCTTTTGAAATAGTTATCATTTACTATTTACAGCCTAAAATAACTTTTATGAGATAGCAAGGCCTTATGAAACAGATCCCGTAATGTATAACACATATCTGATAAAATGAGAGTTAAAATAATTCTGATATTCATTTTTTAATATTATGATGATGCTTACAAAAATAATAGCTAACACAGATGTGCCACATACTAGGCCAAGTTTTTTGCATGTATTAACTCAGTTAATCCTCACAACAACTGAGGTAACTTATTATGTCCCCATTTTAAAAACAAGACTGAGGTGTGGATGTGTTTTCTTGCCTGAAGTTATGTACTTGGCAAAGCTGGAATTCTGATCCAGACAGTCTAATATTAAGAGTTCCATGCACAATATCACTTTACTGCAATCACTAACTTATTGCAACCTAGTTTTCAAACTTTAGGAAGAAAAAGTCATCTGAAAATAATTCCTCTAAACCAATGATTTTTCAAGTTTGATTGCATTTGATTACATGCCGGGGTCATCTGATCCCTCCCAGATATTTTTATTTCATTAACATAAGATGGGTCAGGATTTCTAGAAATACCTCAGGTTATTCTAACCGGAATCCAATGTTTAAACCACTGTCCTAAGTGCTTTCTCACTGTGGGAATGGAAATATTCATAGCAGAATCACACTGTTCATGCTTATGTTACCACAATAGGAGTAAGACTAATAAGTACATGTTTAAAGCTCTGAGAGCATTTACTTCCACAAAAAATATTCATTTGAATGATTTAGTATGTAGCTATGGTGTTTCTTACATTATGTGTTTTTATTTTAAACAGCCCAAAGTTATATTAAACATGAGACTACGGGGAGAAATAAAAGTACACAGCCAGACGAACAACTGACTGAGAATTCTAAGGGAAGCAATCATCAGAAATGCAATGAATTAGTTAATGAAGCCACATGTGAGGACACACAACTGCCAGAGCAGAAGTCAAGGAATTTTCCTCATCCAGGTGGTGAGGCATCTCACTGCACTTGTGAAAAATCCAAGTGAGTGCCAGCAGCCTTAAATCCAGAGTGTAAGAATTGCGAGAGCTCTTTTCGTCTTCCTCCCTCACTTCCTTCTCCCTTCCTCCTTTATGGTGTGAGCTAAGTTTGATATACCCTTAACATATTAAAATTTGGGGAATTTACCAGAGTTTTCTACTGTTTTCCATTACATCAATATAATGTATCTAGATCAGCGATTTTTAACCTTTTTCTTCACTTGGCACACACAAACTAATTACTAAAATTCTGTGACTTAAAAAAAAAAAGTATTTTTGCCAACCTGACAAAAAAGGTATAGTTGTGATTCGTTTATATTGGACAACTGTTGTTGTGTTGCTTGTAATTTTTTTAATTTGACATATTTTAAAAATTCTTGTGGTACACCGACTGAAAATCGCTGGTCTAGATTGCCAAGTGGAAAAGCACAAGATGAATTTGAATAAAGGCCACGAGGTCTTATTCTTTTTAGCTAAATATTGTTTTCTGTGATCTGTTATTATGGATCTGGAAATAACTGTTGAGTTGATATTAATGGTATTTTTTAATTAGAGCCCAAACCTAGTAGCTCCAGAAGAAAATGAGCCCAGAGATGTGGTTTGGGTTAGCATTATTTTTTTATTTAAATGAATTTTAATGCTTTTGGAAAGGCCTTGTATACTTTCATTTATCTTTATCATTTTATAGTCTTCAGGTTTTACTTACCTTCCCTACCTGTTCCATGAAGGGATTTGAATTTGTGACATCTATCACTTTATGGGACTAAGGTGCTTTCATAATTAGTCATGTATTATGAAAATACTACTATATTAGAAAATTTCAGTGACTGATGAAATTATATTTTCGGTTCAGACAGTATTTTATTATATAGAATATCTATAGTAATAAAAGCGTAATATGCTAATTTGACTGAATAGCGGAACGACCTTCTGGATGTCCTTCCGGATGACCTTCTGGATGAAGCTGGGGCTGCGAGGGCCAAGGCAAGCTGCCGCGGCTGTGAGGACCGAGCCCCTTGCACGAATTTTGTACATCGGGCCTCTAGTATCTTCATAATTTACACAGGAAATAGCTATTTCTATTTACTTTAAAATTATTCAGTAGATATATTAATATATTCCTGCCAATGCGCAATGAGTTATATTCTTGTTCAAATACAGATTAGAGCATATTTTGGGGGGAGAAGGGGTAGGGATGAGTGAAGAGGTGAAAAACATTTTATAACCACATGAGAAAAATAAACAGTAGAGGTTGGGCCAAAGCCGGAATGTGAGATGTCTAGGAGAGTTGCAACGGAAGAGGCATGTGGTAAGCAGAGCTGCACTGGCTGTCCCAGGCCTCCCTGCTTCCTTCCTTCCGAGGGACTCTAAGGTGTACCTGTGCTTACAAATAGAATGCCACCGAACACTGCCCGTTGCTTTCCCCCTCCCTTGCTTTATACGACTCGCTAATAAATAGACATTTTATCGAATAGCATGCAGAATGTCAAAAAAAGATGTTTGCGCACTGTTAAATATTACAGGAAAAAGTTTTCATGTTTGATATGTTTTAAATTTAATAATGAAAATATTACACTGTCAACCATATTGAAAGAAAATTATGATTACTGTTCTCACTTTCAGGAAAGTGAAAAAAGTATCTAGTCCTGACCAAAAGTACAAATTAGATTAATACTCACAGCTCCTAAAACCTGAGTTCTTTAAGTACACAAAACCATGAGTCTCCATAGATGTTACTAAATGCTTTCCACAGATTTACCTCTCTGTTGATAGAGTAACACCTCTATGAAATTGATATATTTACTCTTTTCATTCATAGGATTTTCTTAGTGCATAGCAAGAGGAATTTAAAATTAAGTAACTATATATTTCTTGTTAAAATTAAATTTGTCTTTCCCCATTTGAAGGGTAAAATTTATAGGTCCTATATAGTAGAAATTATATGTTTATGTTGTTTAATAAATAGCTTTCTTTATTACAGCAGTATGGAACATACCAATAATGATTTGCACTACGAATGTGTGATTCATTGTCAAGTTACTTCAGACTTAAATAAAGACAAGACTATTGCATTTCTTCAAACAGAATTGGACATTCTCAGAGCAAGCCATAAAAAGGTACCATATAAAAAAAACCCTGATAATTGCACAGTATTTTAGCTGTTTGACTTCCGAAACTTGCTTTGCTATCCACCACACTACAGTTTGAGTGTGTATTTTTGTCCTCTAACAGTAGCTTTAGATTGTTGCCATATCATGCCATCAGGCTATGATTGAGTTGAGAGGTTGTCTATAAACAGCAATTTCTTTGGTTGCCTGCCTTTGCTGGGCTGTGATATCACTTCCTTTTTCATAAATCCATGGTACTTCAAGTAAATACATGAAAAAAAAAGATCAATTCAGGTTTTACTGCAGTAAAACTTTATTTCAGTACTTCGGAGAATGAAAATTTAATGCACTCCTTTTCTTTTTTATTAATATCTTTGCCCTATATTTCACCTCAATAATATATGTAATTAGACTTTAAAGTACCAGGGTTTGGCAGTGTCTTAATTTACCTTATCTTACGCTGCTGTATTTTGTCCAATCCAATTTGTTATGTCACGTTTTACCTGTTCTGACTCTGTTTCTAGTTACATTCCTTTGATCATTTAATAATGTTATTAAATAACGAGTGGTCCAGGGCATGAAATTTGTGCACTTGGTGGGGGTGGGATGTCCGACAGGTTGGTCTGCACCCTCTCGCAGTCCAGGAGCCATCAGTTAGACATCCTTAGCGCTGCCGCAGAGGCGGGAGAGGCTCCGGCCACCACCGCTGTGCTTGTCAGCCATGATCCCGACTTGTGGCTGAGCAGTGCTCCAACTGTGAGAGCGCGCTGACCACCCAGGGGCAGCTCCTGTGTTAAGCATCTGCCCCCTGGTGGTCAGTGTGTGTCATAGCAACACACAATGCTGTTTGGTCGATTTGCATATTAGACATTTATTATATAGGATGTTCACTTTTTTATGCCTTCTGTTTTCTTTAACCTCTTCATACTTGTCTGATTTTAATATTTCAGTATTCTAGTTGTTGACCTAATCAAACTGAAGTGTGATATTAAGAATGTTACTCATGTGTAATTTAAAACAGCACAAATTACAAAATCTGAGGGAGGAATTTAAAAAACCCCACAACATTTGGAGGGATTCCATATGAGAACTGGAGATAATTTCTTTACTTTCATTTAGCAGTTATTTATTACATTCCAATATGAATCAGGTGCCAGTGCCAATTTTAAATGGATTATGATGGGCTAGCATTCTCCAAGGGAGATCAGTTTCAGATACTAAGATTATTATCTAATTTTGTTTCAAAATATTAAAAATATTTAGAGAAGCTGAAAAGCTGTGTTGTCCATTATTTATTTAGGATAGTCCCTCCCAAGTCTTTGCCTTTAAGCAATAGAATAAATCAGATTGCTTTTTGCAGTATATATTTTTAATAATTGTGTTGTTCCCTCTTTAATTTTATTGCCTACACTTACACACACACACAAATAAAATGTATACCAATGTTTTCATAGATTTTATGTCATTATAGGTAATTACTTATAAAATATCTTCAAAACTTAAATATTGTGGGGTTTTTTTAAATTCCTGAAGTTATGTATTTAGGCAGTTAAATGTAATATATTTATATTAGAAAAAAAACACAGAATTTTACTTTGGGCTTAATTATATTTGTGGAAGAAATTTGTCAGATAAGAATCTGTGTGGGTTTTTTCCCAATATATTTAAGCTTCAAGAAAAACTGTCTAAAGAAGATAAAGAACAGAGAAAACTAAAGCTTAAGTTGGAACTCTATGAGAAAGCAACAGAAGCTCAAATTGCTGAGAAGACAGCAGGTATGGAAGATGAATGGTAACATATAGCCTTAAGAAATATGCACAAGGTTATTGTATTATGTGGCTTGGTGAATACTAGCATGCTAGCTATTTGCCAAAGGAGGAAAGCTCTGTCCTTTTTTTTTGGCTGCTTAGAAAATAGGTGGCTTTAACATCCTGGCTCTGGTATTAGTGAGAGCTTTACCTGTATTCATACTGATTTGGGCATTAAATGCATTGTTAACACCATGTCAATCCAATCACAAAAAGGTTGTTTGTTTTGTTGGAAGGGCCTGAACAAACAAGGGGAAATAATGATTACCAGTGCCTCTACCTTTCAGCCAGCAGTTCAGATACCACTTACTGTCTTAGCTCTTTGAGAGGAAATACTTCTCCTTTGTGTGAAGACACTCACACATTCATGGCCGGCGGAAACCTACATTTCATTTAAAAATCTATTTTGTGCAGTTAATGAATTTTTATCTGATAATGTGGGTGATGATGGAGATAATGTTTTCTCTGAGATTAAAGTGAAAGGTTGCCAAAGTTTAAGATTATAAATGACTCCCTTAAATATATTTTGTAGTCCTTCTCTATTTACTGTCTTTGTGAGGGGAACATTTTTAAATATGCCTGTAGTATATTACAAATATGATCAGATGATTGTCAATAGTTATGATCTCTCATCTAAATACACATATATGCCACTGTGACTCTACCTCACACTATTCTGGTGTATTAAGGAAAGAGACATTTCATAGAATCATAGCAATTAACATGCAGAGGCATTTTAGAGATTATTTTAACATTTTATATCAATTTAGAATGATTTTAAGGAATAATAATATTTTGTGACTTGTTTGAAACTATAATCATATTTTATAAGCCACTTACCAGTAACCTTAGTTGCATATGTGAAAAAATTATGATCAGAGACATTAGCAGATACACTCTGTCTTCAAAATATTACTGTACAAAGTAGAATTAAATATCACTATTAAAATTTAGGCAAAATGACTATAAATAAATACTCCAGCTAAATACCAGATGATTGTTTCTCTGTTAAACTACCATAATTTTTCAGGGCGGGAAAATAGGGGAATAATATATTTTAAGGAAAACTAACAGTATATTAAAAACAAATGATTCATATATAAATCCAGAACAATTTGAAAGTTTCTTGGCTGTTTACTAGGAAGATATTACAAGAAGGACATTTGTTTTAAGGTGCTTACATCATAATTAACTTTGTATGTGTTTTAGGGAAGATATTTAACAAGGTTTATACCATTGTGAATGAAAATTATGAATTAATATGTCTGCATCGCTCTTGGAGTCATAAAACAAAATTACTTACTGTTTAAACTTTTGTACAGTGTAGCTAATCATATACTTCAAATATTTACTGGTATATATTTAAGGGTTCCCTTTGACTAAATTATGAATTATATATGCATTAAATGGACAGAATTTGATTGCTTTATGATTCTTATTAATCAAATATTTAACATTAATGATATTTTTTATTGCATAAAGTATTACAAAGATTAGTACATATATCTCTTTTTTTTTTCCCTTGCTCTTCCCCTGGCCTCCCCTCCCCCCCCCCCCCAGTGTTTTGTATCCATTGGTTATGCTTATATGCATGCATAAAAGTCCTTTGGTTGATCTCTCCTCCCACCCCCACCCTTCCCGTCCTTCTTGCTGTAATTTGACAGTCTGTACAAAAGAAAAATACCACATATCCTCACTCATTTATGGATAATAAAAACCATTAAGCTGGTGAACAAAAATAGATATAGAGGCACAGCAGCATCATTAATGATATTTTTAAGTAAATGTTAAACTTTAGAAACATGTTTAGTGTGTTTTTATAGCCTCCTAAATTGGTGAAAATAATAATGCTATATAGTTTCTCTAGACAAAGCAATCTGGTTTTAAAAACAGATGACCAATCACTTTGTTTTTAAAGCATAAATTTTTAGAATGTGTCTTTACTTTTTAATGTTTCAGTTCTATTTTATTGAAAAAAGATTAAAGATGCTTTACTTGTGACATTAGAGAGCATTATTATTGTAATAAGTGAAAATAAAAAATCGGATTCGCGTAAGAAATTCTTTGGTCTGAAGCTACAAGAATTTTATTAACCGCCCCTTGGTAGACTCATGAATTTTTTCATATTTTCTCATACATACCATTGCAAATAGCTTATCTTCTACCTATGAGGAGTCAGAAGGCAAAACACCACAACAAAAACAACTATGTCACTACCTGAATAGAAAGGGGAGCATTATAGGACTATAGTTACATGTTTTATTTAGTATCATATGAAAGAATAAATAATCAATGGATGTTTATTTCTATCACTGCTCATTTTTATATTTCAAATAAAATATGTGTTTGGTAAAATATATTACAAATATGCACATACATTTAAGTATTATAATATACTTAAGCAAAATGCAAATATTTTAAAAGTCAAGGTATTTCACATTAAAAAAATAAATGTAGAAACATCCTGACCTACACATTGGAAATTGCAACTGGGATACAAATATAAATATACTAGGGACCCAGGGCATGAAATTTGTGCACTGGGGAGGGGGCATCCTTCAGCCCAGCCTGCCCCCTCTCACATACTGGGAACCCACAGAGGGTGTCCTACTCACAGCTTAGGCCCGCTCCCTGCTGCCTTTGGGGAGCGGGCCTAAGCCCCAGTCTGGCCTCCCTTGGTGGGAAGCGACTGGGCTGATCAGGGGAGGCCACCACCCCATCACCCCACTGCTGCAGCCACTGCCAGTCACCACAGCCACCAAGGTGTTTTCATCAACAGGGACTCCAGACCCTTTACCATGAAAAAATAACAACTTTCTTTAGTCATTTTCAAGATGTGTCTTTCATAGGATATGACATTCCTTTATGGTTTTTTTAATTCTCACCTGAGTATATGTTTCCATTGATTTTTGGAGAATGTGGAAGAGAAGGGAAAGACAGTGAGAAACATCAAAGTGAGAGGAACACTTCGATTGGTTTTCTCCTGCATGAGCCCTGACCTGGGCCCTGGCCAGAGAGGAGCCTGCAACCTAGGTACATGCCCTTGGTCAGAATTGAACCCAGACCCTGTGGTTGTCAGGCCAAAGCATTATCCACTGAGCAAAACTGGCTAGGGCAGGACATGACATTTCTTAGCCCTCCAGCAGTGGACCTTCATTTTTTTTTCTCCAGGAGTGTGGTGGAAAAACCCTAGATCACCTTTTTGGATTCTTATTACCCAAGTTACTAAGAATATTACCAGTGGCATACAGGGAGCTTAGCCAGTGAGCCATCAGAAAAGGTGTTTCCTCTATGGTTTATACCCATCGCCGGCTTGGCCCCCCTGCCCAGGCCTGACACGTCTGGCCCAGGCATCAGGCCTGGGCAGGGGACCCCCAGACCCCTCTAATCGCTGACTCTTCCCCCACTCCCTGCCCAGGCCTAATGCCTCTGGCCAAGACTTTAGGCTTGGGCAGGGGGCCCCCCCGCAGCTCCAATGGCTGGCTCCGCCCTTGCCCTGGAGCCCGCTGGCTCAGGCCCTTCTTACACTGCTCAGGGCCCACATGGGGCCTGCCTTGGGGTGACCTGGCTGCTGCTGATGTTCCTGGGACCCAGGCCACTGAGTGCCTATGTGTGCAAATTAATGGCCATCTTTGTTGGGTTAATTTGCATACTCATCCGATTGATGGTGAGCGTAACAGTGACACCAATTTGCATGTTTCTCTTTTATTAGTGTAGATGTCAATAGGTATTTAAAATAAAATGTTAATAAAATGTAGGTACTCAAGGAAATAGGGGTTGTTTCATTTCAGTATATAAAGTATGAAGATTTATATATAAAGATATTCTCATGAGTGCTATGACAGCAAGAAAACTAAAATCAATCTAATGATAAGGGAATCTAATCTAATAAAAGAGCAATATGCAAATTAACCATCACTCTGAGACACTTAAGCCATGCCCATAGCCAAGCCACACCCACCAGCCAATCAGAGCAGCTGGGTATGCAAATTAACCCAGCCAAGATGGCGGCCGGCAGCCACGGAGCTGGCCCAAACAGGAGGCTTCCGTTGTACCAGTTGAAACTGCCTGCCTATGCTGGCCGGACCTCTGCTCAAGGCAACAATGTTTCAATTATAGAAGCCACTGAGCTGAAGCAAACAGGAGGCTTCGTTGCCTGACTAGGCCTCCGCTCAAGGCAACAGAGTTTCAATTATAGAAGATAAATAAACCCCAGAAACCTAATTCCAGCCAGCGGCCTTGCTGGTACCTTGGGTAAATGAAAGCTGTGGCCAGCCTGCAAAACAGCCCTCAGCCCCTCACCTAGGCTGACCAGGCACCTCCGTAGGGACCCAAACCCTGAAGGGACTATGTGCAGCCTGAAAACGGCCCTCAGCCCCTCACCCAGGATAGGCAGGCACCCCAGTAGGGACCCGAACCCTGAAGGGACTGTGGGCAGCCTGAAAATGGCCCTCAGCCCCTCACCCAGGCTGGCCACACCCCCAGGGGGTGAGGGTCCCCACTGGGGGGTTTGGCCAGCCTGAAAACAGCCATCGGCCCCTCACTCAGGCTGGCCAGGCATGCTAGCAGGTGGACATCCCCCAAGGGGTCCCAGACTGCAAGAGGGCACAGGCCAGGCTGAGGGATCCCCTGAGTGCACAAATTTTTGTGCACCGGGCCCCTATTCTTATCTAATAAAAGAGAAACATGCAAATTGACTGTACCTCTGCTACACCCACAAGCCACACTCCCCAACCAATCAGGAGCAAGTATACAAATAAACCCAACCAAGATGATGTTGGCCACAGAGCTGGAGTGAACAGGAGGCTTGGGTTGCTCCTGACAGTGAAGGAAGCCAAGCTTCCCGCCTGCCCCAGCCGGCTGTGGGCTCTGATTGAGGCTACAAAGTTTCAATTATAGAAGATAGATAAATCCCAGTAACCTGTTTCCAGCCGCTCTGGCATCTGCTCAAGGAGGGTCTGGGAGCCTGGGTTGCCTGAGGCCATGGCCACCCAGAAAACAGCCATCAGCCACTCACCCAGGGTGGCCAGGCACCACAGTGGGGACTCCCACCCTGAAGGGGGTGTGGCCAACCTGTAAACAGCCCTTAGCCCCTCACCCATGCTGACTGTGCTCCCCGCTAGTGGGCACCCTCACCCATGGGGCCATGGATGGCCTGCAAACCATCACAGGCCTCTTGCCAAGGTTGTCCCATGCCCCAAGGGAACCCCCACCCTAACTCGGGATACCCTTCAGGGCAAACCAGCCAGCCCCTACTCTTGCACCAGGCCTCTATATTAGTAAAAGGATAATATGCTAATTAGACTGGGAGACCTTCCAGGAGACCTTCTGGATGTTGTTTTGGACAAAGCCATGGTGGCAGGGCTGAGGTAGAGGCGGTTAGAGGCCAAGAGGAGAGGGCTGTTGTGGGTGATCAGGCTGGTGGGGGGTGGTGCCATTGAGGGTAAGCGGAGCAGTAGGGGGGCCAATTGGGGGCAAGTAGGCCATCAGTGGGAGTCAGTTGGAGGTGATAAGGACAACAGGGGGGGCAGTTTGCAGTGAGCAGGCCAGCGGGGGCAGTGGGGGCAAGTAGTCCAGTGGGAGGAAAGATGGGGGTGAGTAGGCCAGCACGGGGGACAGTTGGGTGTGATCAGGCTGGCAGGGGGGGCATTCGAGGACAAGCAGGCCGGCGGCAGGTGGGTGTTGGGGGTAAGCACGTCGGCAGGCAGAGTGGTTAGGGGCAATCAGGCAGGCAGGTGAGTGGTTAGGAGCCAGCAGTCCTGGATTGTGAGAGGCATGTCCAACTGCCGGTTTAGGCCTGACCCCTGTAAACCAGCAGTAGGACATCCTTCAAGTGGTCCCAAATTGGAGAGGGTGTAGGCCGGGCTGAGGAACACCCCCTCCCCCGTACATGAATTTTATGCACCAGGCCACTAGCGGTTAAATAAATGAAGAGGCATTTATGTGAGACATGCAGTAATTAAAATAATTTCTGAGGAATGTTTGATAAGAAAATGTTTTTGACAATATTAAGAAAAAGAAGTAGGGGAAGACTGTGTTTATCATATAATCAAAAAATATATAAATAGGGTGTTTCAAAAAATTGCTAACTCAACTTTGAAAATGGAATGTATTTTAATAAATACCACCTTTATAATTATTCAAAGTGTCTGTATACATTTTTGAAGACACCCTGTATGTATGTGTATATTTTATAAAACAAAAGGCTGCTCTGGCCAGTGTGCCTTAGTTGGTTGGGCATCATTCCACACATGGAAAGATTGCCTGTTCAATTCCCATCTTCAGGGCACATGCCTTGGTTACAAGATTGATCCCCGGTAGGGGGCATGCAAGAGGCAGCAGATCTGGTATCACTCTTACTTTATGTTTCTTTCTCCCTCTTTCTCCCTCCCTCCCTCCCTCCCTCCCTTTCTTTTTCTCCCCCCCCCCTCTCTCTCTCAAAAAAATAAAGAAATAAAAAATTTTTAAAAAATCAAAAAGAGGAAAACTTTGGTAGTATTAATGGATGTATTAATGTTTCAATCAACAGCAGGTTTTCTCCAGTGTGCATGGATTAGATTTTATATTAGAAAAAGGAAATGTTACTTTTAAAAGATAGTATTTTTTTAAAAAGTTACTTGCTTTCTAATCTTAAAATAATTCCTGTGGATAAGTTTAATACATAAAGAACACATAAAGCAAACTTTTGTGAAATTCTTAAGATGCCTGTGATCAATTTTTGCCATTTTTCTTTCTTTTCAGATTTTCCCTTGTTTATTTTTGTGTCTTTATGTGTAACTTATATACATGTTAATCATCTTGTCTTTCCAGCTGATTGTATAATTTCTAAGAATAAGAATCTGGTATAGTCAGAACCACATAAAACAAAAGGTGCCTAGTTCTGTGTGAGGCAGAATTAAGTAATGGAAAGACCAAAAGCCTTAGAATCAGATTGACCCAAGTTTTGATCATAGCTTTGACTTAATAAAGGGTTGACTTTGGACATATTATTATATTCTCTCCGGAATTTACTTTCTCCCACATAAAATGTGAATGCTAACTAATTTCCCAGATTATTTTAAAGATTAGAGAGAATATATAAAAATGCCTAGTATATACTCAGTAATTATAGCTAATATTTAATTATTTTTAACTTTATGAAATTCTTAAACTTTTGATAATGTAACGTTTTGAAAATATTTTTTCTATTTGGCTTTTAATTAAAATTAATGGGTCACTGTTTATTAATGGAAAAGTGAAAAAAAAAATTGGAAACAGGATTAGAAGGTGAGAATAATTACTGTTGAGATATATGTGTTTACTAGAGGCCTCGTGCACAAAAATTTCTGCACTCTCAGGGGTCCCTCTGCCCGGCCTGTGCCATATCGCAGTCTTGGACTCCTCAGGGATGTCCACCTGCTGGCTTACTCCCACTCCCCGGGGGTTCAGGCCTAAGCTGGCAGTCAGACATCCCTCTGGCAGCCCGGGAGTGCTCAGGGGATGTCCACTTGCCAGCAGGGAGCAGGCCTAAGCTGCAGTCGGACATCCTTAGCGCTGCTGAGAAGTCAGGAGAGGCTCCCACCACAACCACTGTACTGGCAGCCATCAGCCTGGCTTGTAGCTGAGCAGAGCTCCCCCTGTGGGAGCGTACTGACCACCAGGGCCAGCTCCTGCATTGAGCATCTGCCCCCTGGTGGTTAGTGTGTGTCATAGTGACCAGTCATTCCCAGTAGTTCTGCTGTTAGGGTCAATTTGCATATTACCCTTTTATTATATAGGATAGAGGCCTGGTGAATGGGATGGGGCCAGCTGGTTTGCCTTGAAGGGTGTCCCGGATCAGGGTGGGGGTCCTCCTGGGGTGCCTGGCCATCATGGGTGAGGGGCTGATGGCTGTGTGCAGGTTGACCACACCCCCTTCAGGGTGGGTGTCCCCTCCTGGAGTGCCTGGGCAGCCTGGGTAGCCTGGGTGAGGGGCTGATGGCTGTTTGCAGGCTGGCCACAGCCCCCAGGGAGGCTGGCTGGAAGCAGGTACCTAGGATTTATTTATCTTCTGTAATTGTAACTTTGTTGCCTTGAGTGGAGGCCACAGCTGGCCTAGGAAGGCAGGAAGTTTAGCTTCCTCCATAGCTGGGGCAAGCAAGCCTCCTGTTTGCTCTAGCTCCGTGACTGCCAGCTGCCATCTTGACTGGGTTAATTTGCATATAGTTGTTCTGATTGGCTTGTGGGTGTGGCTTGGCTTGTGGGCGTGACTTAGGTGTAGTGGAGTGACACCTAATTTGCATATTACTCTTTTATTAGATTAGCACTAGTGCATATTACTTACATGTGAATCTGAAATAAATGGGATACAGAGAATTGGGGATTTAATCTAAGGTGTACCTATGATAAACCTTCATGTAGACTGTTGTAATAGCAGGAAGCCCGTTTCCTTTGCTTCCCTGATAGTTTTTACACAATGTGAATTCTGTCATTGAAATGTGATCTCCTGAGAGTTTGAAAATCTCAAATGGTTACCCTAGCCTGTTTTGCTCAGTGGATAGAGCATCAGCCTGCAGACTGAAGGATCCCAGGTTTGATTATGGCCAAGGGCACATGCCCAGGTTGTGGGCTCAATCCCTAGTAGGGGGTGTGCAGGAAGCAGCTGATCGATGATTCTCTCTCATCATTGATGTTTCTATCTGTCTCTCCCTCTCCCTTTCTGAAATCAATAAATATATATTTTTAAAAATCTCAAATGGTTGACCCTTTTACCCTCTCCTTCTTTATTGACATCATCATCGACTGTTTCTATTAGGCATTGTATAGGAACTGTGCTAACTTTTTAAAAATTCAAACGAAATATTTATTGAGGGGTCGTTATGTACTAGGCACTGTTATAGACAGTGAATGTACATCAGCAAATGATTTGTAATTTCAAACATTCTTTTGTGTTTAGTCACTTCTTACTCATAATACAGCTTTGCAGTAGGTGAGGATCAAGGCTCACACTTCTGATTCAGACCTTTGTTTTATTTTTTTAAACTCTTATCTCATGTAAGTTACAGCCTCCCTAAACTTTGGCTAAACCTTACTTTATATGTTGCTCTGACATTTAAGTGAGATAATGTTTATGAATGCTTAACCCATTGAAGGTACTCAATAAATAGAAATTATGATAAGATGATGCTATCACTATCTTATTTTCTCAAGACTTCTTCAAAGTGTAGCTAATATAAGTAACTGTTCCATAGCTATTTATGTACGTTTTGTTTCAGAAAAAATTGGTATGTATTTCTTTTTAAAAATAAAGTTTTTTATTTTATTTATTCTCTGCAATTCTTAGTTTTTTTTGATTTTCAGATTTAATTTTATTTGGAAAGTTTGAAAATAAGACAATCATGTTTTTAAACTCTACAAAAAAAGAATATAAGAGAAAAATCTACACCTATAACAGAGTAACATGCAAATTGTGTTACTCCGCTATGCCCACCAGCCAATCAGAGAGATATGCAAGTTAACCCAACAAAGATGGTGGTTAATTTGCATACACAGGTGCGAAGCGAAGACTGAAGACAGGGTAGAAGGAAGCCAAGTGCTGTAGGAAGCCAAGTGGAGGGAAGCGGGGGAGAAGGGACGCGGGGGAGAAGGGACGCGGGGGAGAAGGGACACGGGGGAGAAGACAGTAGAGAAGGGAGGGAGCGAGGCCGCGGAGAGGGATGGAAGCTGCTTCTGCGGGCTTCGCTCCCTTCTCTGCTTTGCTCCGGCTCAGGAAGCCCTATTCTTGCAGGAATCTTCCTGCAACAGACCTCTAGTATATAACAAGTCAGTCTTCTTTACTTAACAAAACCTGAAATGACCAACTCGTTCCCTATTTTTTAGCATTGGAAAAAAATGTATCTCATTGTAGCTATTTAAGACTTTTTACTATGTTTTAACCCATTAAATTATACATGTGGATAATATTATTTGAAATTTGTTAGTATATATGACCCTCAAATAACTAAAGGATATTTTGGAGAAGCATAGCACAGACATTACCTCTTTGTCTTTTAGGTAAGCATGTCTTCTCATTTAAATAAAATGATTAAACCACAAACACTTCAAAATTTGCTTTATGTAAATTGAATTTCATGGTGAGAGAGTATTGTGTGTCTTGATTTACTTATAGGACAGTGATGTGGTCACAACTTTTAAAAATTGTTTAATTAAACCTTTCATTTTTTCTAAACAGTCTTAGTGGGCATTGTCTAGTGTTTAATGTCTCTTAATTTTTATTCCTCTATTACATTAACAGTATACAGATGCTGCTTAAATATTACAGAGAGTATTTCTCTAGTTTTGATAAATTTTTGTGATATTTAAAATATTTGTTTCTTTAAAAGCCTTATTTTTCTTTTTAAATGCTCACATTAGAGTCTCTGCTTTATATGTTAGTTATTTTTCTTTCTTGCATGTCATCCATTAAAGATTAGCTGTGGAAGGTTGGAGCATGGAGAGATTATGAATGACAGAACAGCTCCTGTAGAATAATAATCAGTTTTTAGTATTTAATGCTGTTTGACTTTTGCAGACACATTTCTTATTAACCTTTGGTACAAAGATAAATCCAGGTTCCTGATATCTCATGGAGAAGATGAATTTGAGATCCTCTTCCAATTAAACTGAAATAAGGCCAATATTGGCTTTTAGCCAAAAGAACACCTTAGTTCCTAAGTCTTACGTTTATAAATCTATCTATCTATCTATCTATCTATCTATCTATCTATCTATCTATCTATCTAATCTATCTATCTATCATCTATCTATCTATATCTATCTATCTATCTTAGTTACATTTTACATATAATTCAGTGGTTACATCATTTGCTTAACTTACATTATTGTTTATGCAAGCATTTAATTTGCTTTTTGTTTAAAAAAAAAAAAAGATTTTCTCCAGTCCCAATTTAGAGTGATACATTGTATAATAGAAAATATTTACATTGTTCTCTTGTAAAAAAATTGTTTACCTATACCTTATCTCAGATGATGTTGATGATCTAATGATTAAAAAGAACAAGAATTAATTAGTCCTGTGTATCAGGAAAATAGAAAATAACATAATACATACTTCTAATAAATAACACACATTGGAATGTCATTTTTCTGTGTATATAATGGGCATAAATAAAATGTGAAAACCATTAATCTTACTCTTAAATGCCTTAACAATATTAAATTATAATGGACCATTACATTTACATCTATATATCTGCATGCTTTATTTTGGAAGGAAAAAGGATTTTAAGAATATGACCAGTCATTTCAGATAAAAACAGGAAGACCCATTCTCTCTGAAATACACTTAGTTAGAAATATTGATAGATAGAAGTTGGTTATATTATCTTTGGCTGCAGAATCCCAGGGTCTGAACTAGGATTAATTACAATGAGTGCCAGGTCAAAAAATACTTGAAAGTAGATTATGGCCAATGTTGTAAGCTCTGTCCCTAGAAGAATTATTCTTTCCTGGAGGAAGCAAAGTAAGCATCGAAGCAACAGAAACCACTATGCATAACAATAACCATCAATTGGCAATATTTCATTATGTATGGCATACTGTGGAATTTAGAGTGAAAGCATTTTAGAGCATATCAAATAATTAGGGTATTTAAAACGGAAAAGTAATAGAAAACTTTCAGGTAATATTTTTTAAGCCTTTACTATATGTTTGCGTAATTCTAAAAAGTTTAGGTAGCAATTATATTTCATAGAATTATCTTTTTAAAAAATATATATACTTTATTGATTTTTTACACAGAGGAAGGGAGAGGAATAGAGAGTTAGATGAGAGAGAAACATCGATCAGCTGCCTCCTATACACTCCCTACTGGGGATGTGGCTGCAACCAAGGTACAGCATATGCTCTTGACCAGAATTGAACCTGGGACCCTTCAGTCCGCAGGCCGACGCTCTATCCACTGAGCCAAACCAGTTAGGGCATTTCACAGAATTTTCATATTGGTATCTATATTAAGTAGACATTATGTACAGAACATAATTTAAATATTTCATAAAATTGTATTTCAAAAATGTATTAAATAATACCAATTATAATAATTAAGGGATAAGGTTCTTTCACATTAAAATTGCATTTTTATCTTTATTGTTGAAAGTATTACAGATTGTAATTCTGAGATGTATTAAATGTTTAAACATAAACAGCATTTTTTAGAAGTGTTCTTACATAGTATTTAGTTATATGTACTATGTAGAAATTGGGGATTTTGCAAAAAAAAACACCACATTCTTGTCTCATAGTTTTTCTACTTAAACATTTTTTGTGTAATTTTCTAATTAATCTTTATCAATTTCTATACCTTTGGTAAGTATAGCAGGTCCTTGATAACATTTTGCTATACCATTGATGAGCTGTCACAGGAACTTAACTCTTGTTTATATCAGTTAACTTATGATAAAATTTCTGTTCTTATCCATCATTTTTCTTAAGGAGCCTACCAACAATAAGTAAGGACTTATTAATTTATAGCAACTTCACAGAAGAAAAACTTAAAGCATATGTTAGGAACTAAAATGCCAACTTTTAATGTAGTAGTCATACTTCTAGGAATTTTCCTAAGTAATTAGCTAAGTTATTACATAAGGATTTATGTTCAAAGATGTTCATTACAGTGTTGTTTATATAGTGAGAACAATGTAAACTCTTATATTGGGAGCATCTTAGTTTAATTAGGTATAGCATGTCCAAATGATAAAATTTCATATACAATATAAAATATTGTATATTCTTGAAGAATACTGAGGAATATAGGAACATATTCTGTTTCTTTTAAATATATACAGAACGTTACAAACTATGTAAAATATTTCTGTCTCTGCATTTATACAATGAGCCTGTATGACTCTTTAATCAGAAAAGGTTATTTATGAAATACTAGTAATCATATAAAATGTTGAACGTTCTAATTCAGTTTTAGAAAGACATAATAATTTCTTCTTTAAAAGAAGCTCTGAAGTAAAAAGTTGAATCCAGCATTGTAATGCAAAAAAATGGGAGCATCAAGCTACATGGAGTAGGTTGGTTAATTTTCTACTGACATGGGGCATTTACCATCTGTCTTTAAATTCACATTATCCAATTTATACAAAGAGAGAGACAATACAATTTTTAAGAAAATTAAAAAACCTAATGTAATATTGGTGGTTTTGGAATATATACTGGTGGTTTCATAAAATACTATCATATTTGCAAGGAATCCACTTAGCATCATGCAAAGGTTGTAATGGTTAGCTGTTCAGCCATGTGACATTCTTTCATGTTTAGTAGAGACCTGTCTTTTACAAAGCTATCATCTGTGCTATATTTGTTCTTAGAATTTTGGGACACGAATTGTAATTGATGATTATTTTATATGTCTCAAATTCAAATCCTAATGATTTCTTTTTCCCTCTCTTTATGTTCAGCCTTTTCTGTTTACATAACTCCTTTGAGGATGTTAACAAACATTCTTTTTCCTGGGCAATGTCTATCCTCCAAATTATGTTATTTAGGGGATCATGATCCCATGTTTAAACTAGAATGTTTCCCAATATACTGTCTCTTACTGTATTTTAAAAGTAGTTTGAGAAGTGTACAATATGGGTTTGTCAATAGACTTGGGTTTTACTAAGAAAATATGTACTTTGTCTTGACTCAATAAACTCATACTTAGTATGGTTTAGCCTCTTCATATTGACTTTTGCCCATATTAGAAAACAATTAGCTTACTAAACAAATTTGAGAATTTGGTGGTAGTGGTGGGGGGGCGTGATCCTCCCGATGAATCTTTTTTGAATTTGACTAAGAATTATACAATATTTGATAACCATGTTTAAAAATGGAGATATCCAAATATTATTGTAAACACCCAGTGATTTGTTTTACCTACAATATAAGTATTTTACTTGGTTGGCTTACATAGTAGCTAATAATATTTGTTAATGTGATTTAACTGCTGTGAACCTTTACTGAACAAATATTGAAATTTATTCTAGTCAAAGAAAGAGAATCTCTAATGACTTTTGTTAAGGCTTCTATTTAATAGTTAAGGACAAAAGTTTGTATGACATACGAGATGCAATTAACAGTAGATTTTACATTTAATAAAAAGAAAGAAGCATGCGTATTTGCTTTATTCATTCCATCATAATTTGCAGTAGAGCTGTGGGTGTTTAATGAGCAAATTCCAGCTAAAATGCTATATTGATTTTCCAGTGAACTTTGTAATAGTCATCCACCTTGGAAAAGCTCAGTGTTTACAATTAAGTTTTCTTTACTAAAAATGTTTGAGAGTTGCATATTGATCCTTTGAAAGTACTGAATTCTAGAAAGAATCATGTTTTTCATAATCAAATTTTACATAAAAGCTAATAGGTGTTAAAATTATCATCCAATAATACTTTAATTTTGGGAAAATGTCTTAGCATTTATAAAATACCTATGAATGGAATAGCTGAATCTTATGGTCATAGCTGTATGTTTAATTTTTTAAAAAGCAATTGACAAACTGCTTAGTCTATTCCCCATCTGTCAAAATACTCTCTTACAAACCCTTACTTTCCTTGAAAACTTTTACTACCATCTGTTTTTCTATCTATCTACCCTCCTGACTTTGGTGTTTATTGTTTCCATGCTTATTTTAATGTTTTCCGTAATTGTGTCTATCCATAAATAATAGGTGGAGTTGTCTTACTTTGCAACTTGCTGTTTTTGCCAAAATTTCATTTTTGAGATTTCTCCATAGTTAATTCATTTTAATGCCGGATAGCATTCCCATTTTGAATGTAAAGTGAGTTATTTATTCCCTGCCCTGTTGTTGGACATTTGAGTTATTTCTGGTTTTGCTGTTATATAATGCTACGATAAGCATTTTTATACATGTTCCCCTGTGCATATGTGCTAGGATTTCTGTAGGATACATACCAAAGAGGAGATTTGCCAGGTTGTAGGCTACAGACATCTTCAACTGTAATAAATGTTGTCAAATTCTTCTTGACAATTGCAAAAATATATGAGAATTATTTTTATTTCACAAGCTCACAATATTTGTTATTATTTGACCTTTTTTATTTTATGGGTGTGAAATGGTACCTCAATTTACAGTAACTTTTAAAAATAATTTTTGTCAAGTGATTAATTGATACCAATTTAGGTGAATAAAAGAAAATAATTTTTGTTAAAAGTATGCATTTCTCCTTTATTTTCTCTGATTAATTTTGGATGATATGTTTTGGTAGCTCTGGTTGAAGAGGTGTATTTTGCACAGAGGGAACGTGATGAAGCTATTATGTCTCGACTACAAATAGCCAATGAGGAGAGAGATGAAGCAATTGCACGAGCCAACCATATGGAAATGTCTCTAAAACTGTATGTACACATTTAAAACTATATGACATTAGAGGCATTTATAAAGTGTATGCATTATGTGGTGATTACATATTCAGAAATGTTATTGATTCTTTTGAGTTACAGCTGTAAATTCCATATTTCCATAGTCTTTCTCAGACTCCTGGTTCATAGGTCAATGCTCAGCCGCTGAGCCATGCTGGCTGGGCTCTCTTATGTCCTTTTTATGTTCCAGGATCCTATCCAGGATTCCATGTACATTTAGTTGCTGTGTCTCCTTTTCATTCTCTGGTCTGTGACATTTTCTCAGAATTTCTTTGTTTTTGATAATCTTGACAGTTTTCGGTTGCACTGGTCAGCTATTTTATAAAATGTCTCAATTTGGGTTTTTCTGAAGTTCTTTTTTCATTATTATATTAAGGTATTGGTTTTTTAGGATAAAGTACAGGAGTGAAGTGCAGTTCTCATCAGATTATTTCATGGTTATATGTTATTAACATGACTTACAGCTATAATGATGCTAATATTGATCACCTGGTGAAGGTAAAACTTGCCGTTTCTCCACCATTAAGTTAGTCACATTTCTTTTTTATACTTAGCTCTTTAGGTGGTTACTAGAGCTCTACTTCCCTCAGGAGAATGTCTATATAAATTATTTGTAATTCTTTCTCATTAACTTATTTATGTCAATATGGTCTTATTTATATTCATTTATAATCTAACTAGAGACCAGGTGCACGAATTCATGCACCAGTGGGGTCCCTCAGCCTGGCCTGTGGGACTGGGCCAAAAACAACTCTCTGACATCCCCCAAGGGATCCCAGATTGTAAGAGGGTGCAGGCCAGGGCGAGGGACCCCACTGGTGCACAATCAGGACTGGGGAGGGACGCGGGAGGTTGGCCAGCTGGGGAGGGACCACAGGAGGACTCCAGAGTGTGTCCAGCCTGTCTCCCTCAGTCCCCATCTGGTGGGCTCCAGCAGCAAGCTAACCTACCAGTCAAAGCATCTGCCCCCTGGTGGTCAATGCATGTCATAGCGACTGTCCCCCTGGTGGTCAGTTCACATCATAGCGAGTGGTTGAGCAGCCTTAGCATATCATTAGCATATTACACTTTGATTGGTTGAACAGCCAACTGGACGACCGGATACTTAGCATATTAGGCTTTTATTATATAGGCTATTTTTTTATTGATTTTCAGAGAGAGAAAGGGAAAGAGGGAGGGAGGGGACACACACATGTACACACACACTCACATAGACATACATCAATGTGGAGAGAAATATCAATGGTTTGCCTCCCACACACACATGACAGTGATCAAACCCACAACCTGGATATGTGCCTTGACTGGTAATTGAACCTTCCCTTTATGTAGAGGATGATGCATCAAACAACTGAGCCACACTGGCCAGGGTATGTTATTTGTTTTGTTAAGTAGACCATTTGGTCTTTGGCTATTAGAAACTCTCGATTGGTGTCTGTATCCCTTTGACATATCCTCATCATTTGCATGTGGAGTACTTTCATACTTTTTGGCACTTCAAGATGCTTCGGGTCTAGAAATTTGCCATTCCCATCCTGGAATCATCTACTCCTCAAAGAATCCCTGATTATTTTTATTGGAAAGCGGTATTAGAAACCCAGATTTGGATGCCAGATGTGCTCATTATTGCTGGGTATGACTACTTCTGGGCCCAATCAGAAGAAAGAGCTAGGAAATGTAGGGAAAAAGTAGGTTTACAGTTGTGAGTATGCGAAACACAGAGTTTGTTCTTGTATTAATATTTATTAGTTATTGTATTATTTTCCATTTAAACAACTATAACCCTACTTTTGCCCCACCATGTATATTTTTTACATTTTTTATTATAATATATTAAAATTAGGATTCCTTAAAGCTGAGTCTTTTTTATTTTGTTCTTACAGCATTCATAACTGCTGGAAACTGATTGTTTTCACCATCCTTGCTTGCTCTGAAAGGTCAGAGCTATGCCCCATTAAGTTGAAACATTGTTAGTTAAAGCAAACCCCTACTTGTTACTTACATGTAAATTCTTGCTGCCTGTTTATTGTCTGAATTTCCTGCCTAAGGATATGGTTGTTTTCTCAGAGACTCAATAAAAGGCTGGTAAGAACCAGGCACCAGTGGGCAATGTACCCTGGTAGAGGAAAGATGCCATGCCTGGTCCCCCAGTTTCCAAATTGATTCTCTTCTGGTCTCTCTCTCTTCATTTTGTGTGTGGCCTCCTTCAGAACTCGAACCCTGAACAAGAACCCTGAACCACGCTAGACATGTAAGGGGCTCCAATACATAACATGGGAGAAATGGGTAAAGGAGAACAGGAGAACACTCAATCCCAAGCCTGTCTTTCAAGTTAATTAATCTATTAATAAATATTTATTAAATATATACTATGTGTTAGCTTCAGTTTTGTTTGCTGAATGCATAGAATTATAGTCCCAGTTTAGGAAGAAGACATTAAGTAAATAATTACATAAATACATAATATTAACTAGTATGAGGAATTATTGCTTAGTAATTTCTTAATGAATTATAATGTAGGAGTACATGTGGGGGTATTAAGAAAAACCATAAATAAGAAGGAAGAACAACAACAAAGGCTAATATATCAGCACAGTTTTAAGTGGCACTCTACAGCTTCCTTTCTACTTAGCTGGAGCCTGTTGGTTCTGAACGTTCAATAGTGCATTTAAATGAAATCCTTCTTAAGATAGAACCTGTTTTTAACTGAGCTTTGCTTGACGGAGGCACATTTGGAGGCATTGTGTGTAGGTTGAAATTATAAATTATTTCACATCTCTTTTTTAATTCCTATTTTTTGCTGCCTATAATCTTCAAATTCCTTCTGTCATCTTTTTTGTCTTCTCCTTACCACTTCTGATCGCTGTATCTTTAACGTCAAGTAGTTTTTTTATTATTATTCTGCCACTTCTCTGCCTTTCCTTACCCCTTGAATGTTCAGTGCTTATTTTCATTTTACTTTTATCCAAAAAATAGAAGCAAAAATGTTTACATATGTATATTACAACTTTTGAGATTATGGTATGTTGTGTCAGTCTCTGTTATTGTTGGTATGTTGTTTATTAAAAGTGGTGCTATGTAAAATGAGACTTATAAAAACAATTTAGAATTTTGTTACTCGTTCTTTTGGCATGTGAGATTCTTTCCATTGAACAAGGAGAATGACTATAGGTTCAGAAATGAAAGACATAATATTGAGTGATTTAGGGATAAATCAAGAAATGTGACATTTTCTGCATGGTCTTTTCACTTAGAGTGCAAGGCTGTCAGTCAGAATTTGCATGGTATAGGAAATCAATTGAAACTTGAGCCCATGGACATTTACTTCAGCAAAATTCTTACTAATTATCATGTCTGTGTCTAGTTAGAATGTTATAGGCATAATTAAGAGTTTACAGAAGGTTGAGATTCTTATGTGCAATTGTAAACCTCATAATAATGACTTATAATTTGTAGTTTCTCAGCTATACTTCATATTACACTATTTATTATTTTAAGTCTTAATTAAACCAGTAAAGCTTTATGTTTTGTACATGCTGCTAGTAAGCCTTAAACTTCAAAAAGTGAAGCCATATATAGCTGTTTTATAGTTTTTTCCCCAACGATCTATTTTTTGTCCAGTTTTTATGTTTTCTTTTAGCTGATAAAGTCAGTTATATACTTATTATAGGACTGAATTTAACTTTCTGAAACCACTTTTTTTTTTTTACGATTAATCTTTAACTAGACATTGAACGATCCAGTTCAAAAAAAATATGTCAAATATACTGAATTGGCATTTAAAGTGTATTAACATACAAACCTGGCCCCGTTTTTCAATAGTCTATATCAGGGGTCAGCAAAGCAAAGGCCTGTGGTGCAATTTCACCTTCCACCTGTTCTTGTAAATGAAGTTTTATTGGAAGGCAACCGCACCTGTTCATGTGTGTATTAGCTGTTTTTGTGTTACAAAGGCAGGTTAGTAGCGTGACAGAGAACGCATCGCAAAGCCTAAAACGCTATCTCACTCCTTACAGGAAAAGGTTGCTGTCCTTGCTGTATATAATCCAGTTGAGGCTAAATTATAATGTAGTTGATCTTTGCTATCTGTGACAAGTATTTCTGAGACTTTTAAATGAAAAGTCAGACAGAAAATGCGAGTATTGGCTTTTTCTCTTTCGAAATTTATGTTTGTATTGCAAGTTACTTTGTTTCTATGTAAACTTTCGAATCCCAAATTATCATTTATACATTTATTTTATTTTTTAATATATTTTTATTGATTTAGAGAGGAAGGGAGAGGTATAGAGAGATGGAAACATCAATGATGAGAGAGAATTATTGATCGGCTGCTCCTGCATGCCCTGCACTGGGGATCAAGCCTGCAACTCAGGCCAGAATCGAACCTGGGACGCTTCAGTCTGCAGGCCAGTGCTCTATCCACTTAGCCAAGCAGGCTAGGGCTCATTTGTTCCTTTTTTTCTTTTAATATATTTTATTGATTTTTTACAAAGAGGAAGGGAGAAGAATAGAGAGTCAGAAACATCAGTGAGAGAGAAACATTGATCAACTGCCTTCTGCACACCCCCCACTGGGGATGTGCCCGCAACCAAGGTACATGCCTCCGACCGGAATCGAACCTGGGACCCTTGATTCCGCAGGCCGACGCTCTATCCACTGAGCCAAACCGGTTCTGGCACATTTGTTCATTTTTATTAAAGTTTTATTTTTCTCCAAATGACCATTTATTACTGACTTTAATTTTAAAGTATAACTTAGCAAAACAAAATTGAGATGTAAATGCTAAGTGGTTCACTTGGCTTACTCTTGCCCTGCATGTCAGACCCGGCATACTTACAAAACATGATTCTGGTTTCTTCGTCAGCAAAATGATCAGTCACTAGATATTATGTACTTTTAAGGATAATCACACAAATTAGTTATAGTCTGAATGCTAAATTCATGTGCCAAGGATTTAGTATAAACTTTTGACAAGAAAATTTAATTTTAAAAATTCTAGTTGTTAGTAGGAATGTTAATATTAGCCTGCATACAATTATCTTAACTATATCCTATTGAAATATGTTCATTTAGAACATTGAAATCCTCTGGCAAAGTAATAATTCCTCACATTGCAGTGCATGAAAAAAACTAACAAGTATTATATAAGCATTCCATATACTTTTTGTAATATTTATTATTTATAATATACATATTAGGCAGCCTATCTATGCTGTTATTTTTCTTACTGATCATATGTAATTCTTTGAAACAGAAAAGGGAGATTTATAACTTGTAGAACTAATTTTTTTTTACAAAAGTTGCCAGTGATCTGCTAGTCTAAATGTTTGATTTTAATGTAGCTTTTTACATTTTAAATTATCAAGTTTAATAAATAAATTGTTAAGTTTAAAGTTTAAGTAGAGTTTTGTTTGGCAATTGCCATAATAAACTCTTAGTCTGATTTCAATGAAAAATAACAACATTAAGGTAAACATTTCTCACTACATATGGCTTCCCTTTTATTTTTTAAAAATATTTTTATTGATTTCAGAAAGGCATGTGGAGGGAGAATGAGATAAAAACATCAATAATGAGAAAGAATCTTTGATTGGCTACCTCCTGCACACCTCACACTGAGGATGGAGCCCACAACTTGGGCGTGTGCCCTGACCCAGAATCGAATTGTGACCTCTAGTTCATAAGTTGACAGTCAGCCACTGAGCCATGCCCACCAGGTTATGGCTTCCTTTTTAAAAATCATATTTATCCAACCTGTAACTGATGGTTGCATGCCACCATTCTTCAAATGCCTTTACATGTTCATAAATTAGCTGTAAGAATTTCATCTTACACTTTTCCACTCTGCTTTTTAAGTGATTGAAAAATAAGTGATTGTCTTCACAGTTCTTGTAGAACAAGCTTTTATGAACCAGTACATTTAGAAACTGTTGATTTATTTTGGCAGAGAAAAGATGAAAATGTTTGCCCTTGTTGAAATGTGGCAAATCCAAGAAGACATTAGTAGTTTAAGATGCAATAAGTTTATATAATTGAAAATCACTTTTCTGTTAACTTATACTGCTTAAGTATGTGTGGAAAATTCTTTATATACGTATTTCCTGTTAAGATACATTGTTCTAAAATTCATACTTCCCATCAAAGTAGCTATTTTATTGAATTGTAGAGTTTGGGACAATTTTGGAACAAATTTATTGTGTCTTCTATAATCTTTTCCTAGTATCCTTTTTTTGTGGTAAGTGTTAAATCATAGGAGCACAGACATGGGGCGGGGGCGGGGGGGTTGAATATCTAAACTTGGTTATCTGAACTTTTTAGCACAATTTTAAAATAATTGAGGCCATTTTAAAAATATACATCATTTTACTAAAACTCATTACAGATTTTCATTTAATTTACCCGATTTAGTGGTTGCCTAGATCATAAATATTTTCTAAGATATATTATTTAAACTTTTCCCCTTTATTGCATTTCTTCAATTTCCAAAATCAATAGTCACAACTGTAAGCCCTGTGACTCTTATAAGACAAAGTGAATTTTTGAGGGGACTCAATTTGCTTTCTTTGTCTCTAATTGAATAATTCTATATTTTTAATGAAAAAGATAAAATAACATTAGTCTTCTAAAAATATGGTCCAGTTTTAGTCAGCCTTTAGTCAGCGGGAGATTGTCAAGTCAAATTCAGAGGTAATTATTTGTCATTGCTTTCGAGGTAACATAGGTAAAATTTGTAATAAAAAAAAAACTTGCCTTGTTTTATTTATAATGATGTCCAAAAAAAACAGAGGAATTCTAGTTGCAGGTAAGAATGGGAAGTCCAGGAATACATATAATGATGGGAGTGAGTGCTCCTCTCGCTGGGGAACTTCCTTCATCTGAGCACATATGAACAATTGATCCTTGTAGTCATATATAGCAGTAAACATTAATAACTTAACAGTCTAAAGTCAGTGCAGGAGATATGGAGCATTATTGAAAGATGGAGTCGAGCAGGTGGCACTTTAATATGTTCAGTGTCATGGTTGACTCTAAAGACTAGTCGAATGAAATTACTTGAGGTTCTAAAGATTTAAAAAGCGAACTCATTTTGCTGCACTAAGGAAATGCTACTGATCAGGCTTTCTGTGTCCCTTTTTTCTAGGCTAGAAAATATTAACCCTGAAGAAAATGACATGGTAAGCCATTCTCTGAGGAGATTTCTGGATGTCAGTCTTATATCTTAGAGGCTTAAGTTCAATTGAGTGGGTTTCAAGAACTAAGATGTGGGAAAAAGAAGAATTGACACACTAATAATGTACATCTTTGCTGCAATATGAAAATTCAATAACTTCACTCAGTCAATTTACAGTTCACATGTGCCTATTAATTAAAACCCTATATTAAATAAAATATATTAAAACTTCATGTCTGACTAACATATAATGGTGTTGGTAGACATTACAGGAATTACTGAACAGAATAAACAATGCAGACACAGGGATGGCTATTGAGAAGAATGGAGCTGTAATTGTGGATAGGATCTACAAGACCAAGGCGTGTGAAAAGAGAATCACTGCGGAAGAAATGAACGCAGTGATAGAGGAACGTGACACCGCTTTGTCTCAGGTAACTGCGTGTGTCTGCAAAGGCATCTCCTTCCTGTTTCCCCGTCCTTCAGCATTAAAAAATGACTTTCCCCACATATTCTTAATTCAACTCAGTTATTACCATATAATTAATATCGTGATAGATATATTAAAATAATCACATCTTTTGTTACATTGGTCTTCAAATACCTGCATCCTCATTTCTGTTAGCTTGTTATAGAAATATAATTATGTTCTTTAATGTAATCACTCGAACACGAGGGCGACTTCTTATTTGAGTTGCAGTTTTGTGAGAGCTGAGATTATGTCTTTATTACTGTTTTATTCCCAGTGCCTAAGTCAGTGCCTTTTAGTAAATACCGATAAATGAATCAAATTATTCGTATATTCTTTTCTGAACATCACTTACACCTTCCTGCTCTTCGCGAAACCTAATTGCCTCCCTGCGGCTCCTGCTCCTGCTCCAGGCCTGTCAGGCAGCGGAAGTGTTCCCTCCTGCAGTTATTCCTGTGGTGTGAAGGCTGGTTCCTCCACTCGTTAGTATTTTTAGATCATTGTTTTGTTTTCCTCTCTAAACACCTCCAGCTCCGAAGCTCATGCATCAGATTGTACCACCTGTACATACCCCTGTTGAACTCATCTGCACACTCCTACGTCTTTTCATTTCTTAAAAATTTAGGATGTCTTTTTCTGTCTCTTTATCATTCTTGTCATAATTTTGATGATTTAACTACCTATATAGATGATTTTTTTAAGATTCCAGCCTCTCATCTTGAATTTCTCTTCTTCAGTCACCATGTCTTCTGTGCTACTTCTGCCATCCCCCCTACGGTCACATCCTAACCCTGGTCATCACCAGTCTCCATTGCAAGCCTCCCAACCTCTAACCACCACTTACATCTTTCCAGCTCACTTACTCTAGAACTATTACTCTAGAAACTTTTCAACTGGCACCTATTTCTGTTACCCTACATATTTTCCTATCCCTCATGCTTCTTATGTCCTCACTTCCCTCTTTATCTAGCTTATATTTCATGACCATAATTATCACCAACTTGAATATAATATGAGCTTAGTTCTCTTGGCCCTCTCTTCCTTTGTCCTACCCACCCAGCAAAGCTTAAGCCTTAAACATTTTACTTTGCATGCCTGTTCTATGCCTTCATGTATTTATATGGCAGGACAATATCACATAAATTTGCAAACTGAACTTACCTTAAATTTATGACCACTGTCTTCAAGTAGACCCTAATGTTACCTGACAGTCTTTTTGATTTTTGTTAGGCCATTCATTCTTCCCTCTAGAGGACTATTTTATCCCTTCTTTCTCTCACATATCTCCCTCTCCTTCCAAGTGGGCAAATGGACTCTTCTTGTCACCATTTCACCCAACAGCCAACCTGCATTTGCACTCATAGTTCTAACTTTTCTAATTTATTTCTTTTTTTCTCATGCATCCATTTAAGAACAATCTCTATTTCTGAACTAGTTCACATGTTTTCTTGCCTGCTTAAGGTTATCACCTAACCAACCAGTTGTCCCTTTTCTCTCCTACTTTATACAATATTTTCTATTAGTTCATGCCTATCTAAAGTGCTCTAGTATCTTTCATAGATACTTCCATGGTGATGTTATGGTAAGTCTTGGTCTACTTGAGGTTTGCCCTAGCACTTTTTTCCTTCCCAAACTGAGAGCTGTGTATCCACTAGTTCAGGGGTTCTCAACCTTCTGGCCCTTTAAATACAGTTCCTCATGTTGACCAACCATAAAATTATTTTCATTGCTACTTCATAACTGTAATATTTTGTTACTGTTATGAATTGTAATGTAAATATCTGATATGCAGGATGGTCTTAGGCAACCCCTGTGAAAGGGTTGTTTGACCAGCCAAAGGAGTCGCGACCCACAGGTTGAGAACGGCTGCACTAGTCCTAGCAGATCCTGTTTCTAGTGTTTGTCTCCTCAACATTGTAAAACTGTGGGACACTCCATTATTCTTTTCAAGGGTTTTAGGATTTAGCTGTAACTTCAAGCCCCATGCAGGTTTGGGATTTTGCAAATTATTTGAAGTGGAAACAATTTTCAAATCTCCGGTTTTGCCACTTCTGTCCAGTATGACTGCCAAAAACTTAGAATTTCTGTCCTCCCACAGGAGTCCTTTGTGTATCCAAAGCCTGCTTTCTTTGCCCTGGCCCATGTCTCAGTCTTTAAAACTCAGCTGGGAAATGACTGCAGGTCTTCAAATCACCTCTCTCCAGTTAACACCTCCTCAGAGCTTAGTCACTTGGTCATTGTTATAGCAGCAGACTTCAGATGATTCTTTAATTTATCGGGCTTATTCTTGGCTAGAGCATTGTTCTGCCACAAATTATTTTATCCTGTCTAGATGTGGAGATATGACATTTATCTTTAGATTAGAATCAGAAAAAGTCCTTAAACTTTTAAGATAGGCAAATGTTTTTACCATTATTCTCTACCAAGTGTGTTCAATCTAGGATCATTCAATATATTGTTGAAAGAGATAGCCAAAACTAGTTTAATGTGCTTAGAAATAATTATAGTATAAAGTAAAACATTTGACTTTTTTAATCACTTGTTTATTTTTTAATCTTTATTCTTGACAGTATTATATGTATATCCCCCTATTTTTTCCCCATTGCCCTCCTCTGTCCGGTTCCTGATCTGCCCAAGCCTTCACCACCCTATTGTCTGTGGCCATGGGTAATGCATATATACATATAAGTTCTTTGGTTAATCTATTCCTGCCCCCTCCTCCTTCCCTCTGAGATTCCTCAGTCTGTTCCATGTTTCCATGCTGCTGGTTCTATTTTATTCATCAGTTTGTTTTGTTCATTGGATTTCACATCATGTGATACTTGCCTTTCTCTGACTGACTTATTTTGCTTAGCATAATAATCTCTAGGCCCCTCAATGCTATCTGAAAGGATAAGAGATCCCTCTCTTATTTTTTTACAACTGCATAGAATTCCAATGTGTAAATGTACTACAGTTTGTTAATCCACTCATCTACTGATAGGCACTTTGGCTGTTTCCAGATCTTAGCTATTGTAAATAATACTGCTATGAACATAGGGATGTATATATTCTTTCTGGTTAGTGTTTCAGGAAAGGATGTTGAAAAAAAGATAGAGGAAGATATAAACAAGTGGAAGCATATACTGTGTTCATGGATTAGAAGAATTAACATCATTAAAATGTTCATACTACCCAAAGCAATGTATAGAGTCAATTCAATCCCTAGTAAAATATATATTTCGGCATATTTCACAGATCTGGGACAAATACTCCAAAAATTTATATGGAACCAAAAAGACCCAGGATAGTTGCAGCAGTCTTTTTTTAAATATATTTTTATTGATTTTTTACAGAGAGGAAGGGAGAGGGATAGAGAGTTAGAAACATCGATGAGAGAGAAATATCGATCAGCTGCCTCCTGCACACCCCTCCACTGGGGATGTGCCCGAAACCAAGGTACATGCCTTTTACCGGAATCGAACCTGGGACCTTTCAGTCAGCAGGCCAACGCTCTATCCACTGAGCCAAACCAGTTAGGGCAAGTTGCAGTAATCTTGAGAAAGGTCAAAGTAGGAAGGATCAAAATACCTGATAATCAAGTTATACTACTGTAATCAAAGTAGCCTGGTACTGGCATAAGAACAGGCATATAGGCCAATGGAAACGAACAGAGAACCCAGAAATCAACCCAGGTCATTACACTCAATTAATATTAGCTAGAGATTTTGAGCTTTCAGAAGGAATATCACAGACATTTTACCTTAATTTTAAAACTTATTTAGCATCAGATATTTTCTAACTATGTCTTCTGTATCATGCCACGATCACTTTATTAGTCCTATTCTATGTAGCTATTGGAAATCTTCAAATTCTGTGATAACTTCTTGATTTTGATACACTTACTAACTTTATTTTTCAAATCATGTTAAAATCGTTTAGTTATTTGAACTGGCCTTATTAAAATCTTATCTTTTTCAAATGAACCCTTATACTCCTATTTATTCAAATTCTCTTTTATCTTTTTCTGTTTCATATGGAGACTTGAAAGCCTTAAAGTCTTTCATAGGATGAATTAATATTTTTATAATTAGCACTTGTTTGATTGAGGAATTGTCTTATCTCACATTTGTTCTTTCTTCTTTGTCATTTTTCTTGGCTCACTAATGCTTGCATATTCTAATTCAAATTTTTGAAATATCTGTAATTAGAGGATAAAGCTAGAAACTCCTTTTCCCCCCCCACTAATTTTTCTGGGATCTTAAGTTTCATAGGACTCAAAAGCTACCTAGTTAAACTACCCACTAAATTGAGGAATTGTATCTGTGACTAATTTTCAATTTAATCAAATATTCATTTCCTCTTAATGTCTAGCCATTGGTACAGGCATTGTTTTCAGAGCATTTGACTGATAAATTATATTGTTTCAAATATATTCAAACATCTTTGTGACCAATAATATCCTAAGTCATACAGACTAGTCTTAAAGACACAATTGGATCCAGGTCAGACATCAGGATTGGCAATTAATTAGTTTTTAGGGCTGATGTTATTGTGAGCTACAGTACTTCAGATAGCCATTTATGTGATTATATAAGCTGTCAAGTCCAAAAACCTGCAGCGGGCAAGGGGGATCCTCTAGAGAGCCAATGCTGTATTTCCCTTCTGAGCCTGAAGGGCTGAGAGCCAGAAGAGCAGTTCGTGTAGTAAGTTCTAGTCCAAGTCTAAATGTGAGAGTAGATCCAATGTCACAGCTTAAACAATGTCAGAGAGTAGAAATTATTTCTTGCTCAGCCATTTATTCTTTTCAGGCCTCCAAAGGATTGGATGAGACCGACCCACACTGGGGAGAGAAATCTGTTTTACTCAAGTCTACTGATTCCAGTGTAATCTCATCCAGAAACATTGTCACAGACACACCCAGAAATGGTGTGTAATCACATATTCCTGTGGCCCGGTCAGGTTTTCATACAAAGTTCGCCATTACATCATTTCTAGAGGTTCTGACTAACTTAGGCTAGTTTTGATGTGCAAGGATATGCATAGCTGGGCAAGGCCTAACAACAGGAGGCTTTGGACTTTATTGATCCTTGTGGTTGATAGTATAGTATAGAGATTTTCATTGATTTGACCCCAGGTAGTATCTGATACATAGATGAGGGGCCCAGCCCTTAAGAACTAAATAAATTATTCATGAGAATAAGGTTAGGATATGGACCCTAGCCAAATGGGCCAAGGGAATTGATAAAATAAAATGTTGGAAACACGAAAGCAAAGACTTGCAATACACCAGGAAAAAATTGATAAGTTTGGTGTGTACATGGGTGTTTGGAATCTACTCCAGGCATAATGAATAATATGCTTATGGCTTTGAATTAACTTCATTCCCACCAACTAAAAAAGATGGGACTTGGATTGTATTGCTAGGCTTGATCATGATCAGGTTGTGAACTACATGAAAGGAGCTTGCAAGAGCAGAAACTAGCACTCTTTTCTCTTTCCCAGGTTAAACACTCTGCATCCTTCAGGAAAAGGCCAGGCTGAGGGACCCTCCACCGCCCCCAAGAGCACACATTTTTGTGCACCAGGCCTCTAGTAATATATAATGACTGGCCAGATTATTAAGACCACACCATCAGACTTCGTTGGGTCACCTTTTGCTTTCAGTACTGCAGCGATTTTTCTTGGCATTGACTCCACAAGATGTTGAAAGGTGATGCGAGGAATGGGACCCCTCGGGGGATGTCCACCTGCTGGCGTGCCTGGCCAGCCTGGGTGAGGGACTGATGGCCATTTCAGGCTGCCCACAGCTCCTTCAGGGTTCGAGTCCCTACTGGGGTGCCTGGCTAGCCTGGGTGAGAGGCAGAAGGCCGTTTCAGGCTGCCCACAGCCCTTTCAGGGTTCGGGTCCCTACTGGGATGCCTGGCTGGAAGCTGGTATCTGGTATTTTTTTAGCTTCTATAATTGAAACTTTGTTGCCTTGGTACCCCTGCTCAAAGACTGGATTGCCCCTGGCAACCCAAGGTCCCAGCCCGGCAGCTATCTGGGGTTTATTTATCTTCTGTAATTGAAACTTTGTAGCCTTGAGTAGAGCTCAGGGCCCATAGGGCCCTGGCTTCCTCCATTGCCTGGGGCAACTCCAGCTCTGTGGCTGCCGCCATCTTAGTTGAGTTAATTTGCATATTTGCTCCTGATTGGTTGGTGGGTGTGGCTTGTGGGCATGGTTTGTGGGTGTAACAGAGTGTCAATTTGCATATTACTCTTTTATTACATTAGATGTACTTAGACCTGTGATGATTGGGTCTGCATGGGCTGCGAGGGAAGGAAGAGGTGGGGAGGTCGGAAGGCGGGGAACCTGATCGGCCCTGATCATTGGGTAAGCCTAGGGATCCTACCTGTGCACTAATTTCATGCACCGATGCCCCAGTCTATATTAATAAAAGGGTAATATGCTAATTAGACCAGATAGACTGCATGTCTTATGAACGTCCTTCTGGAGAAAGCCATGGTGGCAGGGACTTAGACAGAGGCAGTTAGGAGCGATCAGGCTGGCAGGAGAGTTGTTAGGGGCGATCAGGCTGGCAGGCAGGTGAATGGGTAGGAGTCAGCAGCCCCAAATTGCAAGAGGGGTCCCAGATTGGAGAGGGTGCAAGCCATTTGAGGAACCCCCTCCCACCCACCCTCGTGCACAGATTTTGTGCACTGGGCCTCTAGTTTTATATAAGAAACTTGAGCATATAAAGACTTTGGTATCTACAGGGGTCCTGGAACCAATCTCCTACAGATACTTTTAGGTTTGATCACATGGAAGATGTTGAAGGCCTTGATAAGAATGTTGTCCAGGATAGAGGCCACATTGGAGTAACTTGTACAAAGCACATGAATGAAGGTCTGAGAAAATAAATATAGTGACATATTTTGAGATCCAGCATTCTATTTAGAATACTCTTGACCTGGTTATGAATTTCTCACTTGACATTCTGTATGACCAAACATCACTGAAAAAAGCAGATTAGGAAGTGTAACATATACTAACAAATCCACTTGAAGAGCAAACCCAAAATCTTGGCCAGTGATGTAACCATCAAAGTTAAACTTCTGACTTAAAAGGAAAAGATAACCTAGTTTTGTCTTCTCTTCGTTGTTAGTAGTATTTCTTTACTATGTATCCTCTTATCATTTGCAAAAAAAAAAAACTGGATCAAAGAATGAAAATTTTTTTAAATAAGTAAATTTTAAATTATCTTCTTAGATAATTGTAGCATAAAAGCATCTTTATTTTAAAGATAGGACTTTTTAAAGGAAACTGATGTTTTATAGTAGCATTTCAGAAAACTACTTACTAGTTGGTTATATAAACTGTTATTTGGGCACAAAAATTCAAGTTACTATTGTTTCTTTTAGTACATCTCTGATTTCTCAAGGAAAGTTTTCAGTTAACATTTTATTGGCTATTATATTTATCCTAAATTTTATCTTCAAAACAAAAATACATGCAACAAAATAGTTAGTAAACTTAAATATCATATTTACACAAAGATTGCAGGAGGAATGTAAAAGTATCTGCATATATTGTTCACAGAAGATTACTTGTCCTTAGTCCAAAGTCTCAGGACCATTGACGTAAAGCTTGCATTTTCAGCATAGTATATCAAGGCCTTCACTCTTCTTTTGAAAATGACTCTGTAGTTGCACTTGAACATTTGCATGCAGGTTTGTTTGACTAATTGCTACTTGACTCATCTATCATAATACTAAGCTCTGGGATCACAAAAGATCAGATTTTCAAACCACTTCCTAGAATTAATTTAAATATTAATGTCGATATCTTGAAAACATTCAGGGGAAGGTAGTTTTAGTTGTTACAGTCATCTGTTTCAGTATTATAATCCCTTGAAAAAAAATCCAAAGTTATGTATTTACTCACATTAATGTTTTTCTGTTATGGTTAAAAAATAATTGTAATATAAGTAATCAAATATGCTTTTAAATTATAACTCTGGGAGTAAGCATCTTCAAGAAATCCTATCTAATAAAGAGGGAATATGCAAATTGACCCTCATGCCATCACAAAGATGATGGCACCCAGTCCCCTCACCCCTGCTGGAGTCCCCAAGTCCTTTCAGCCCCACTGCTGAGAGCAGACAGCAGGGCGTGGGGGCTTCCTTGCCATGGGGGTGGTGAAGTCGGCCCCACAGACAAAGAGCAGACAGCAGCATGTGGCGGTGGCAAAGCAGCCAGGCCCCACAGAGAGCAGAGAACCATGAATAGTGGGCCTAAGCCATCAGTAGGACATCCCCTGACAGCTCCTGGATTGGAGAGGGTGTGGTCGGGCTGAGGGACCCCACTCCCAAGTGCATGAATTTCGTACACCAGGCCTCTAGTATAATTATAATTTGTAAGTGTGTTACAGATTTTCATGAGTATGTCTTTTGGCTTAGTGATCATTATACATCAAATTTTTCACTGTTAAAATGTTTACATTTTATCTGTTCACAATTGTGATTATAGATAAAATTTACACACAAATAAAATATCTTAACTAATAAAAGCGTAATATTAAAATTAACCATTTCTTCGGGATGGCCTAAGTCATGCCCACCAGCCAATCAGAGTGACTGTATGCAAATTAGCCTAGCCAAGATGGCGGAGGCCGCAGCTCCGGTGTGCGGCTTCTCTGGGGCTGCTGCCTCCTCCATCTTGGGAGCCTCCGTCCTGGGAAGGCATCTGGCACCCTGGGCCGGCCGATGCCTTCCCAGGCGGAAGCCTTCCAGGGGGCGGGGACCAATCGGCGGGACCCCGTGGCCTCCCAGGCGGAGAAGCCTTCCAGGGGGGCGGGGACCAGCCGGTGGGACCCCACAGCCCCTTCCTGGGAGGCCGATGGGGTGGCCAGTGCCACCCAATGAGCTTCCCAGGCAGAGAAGCCTGGGGAGTAGGGGGATGGGACTAGTCAGGGGACCCCGCGGCCCCCTCCTGGGAGGCCAATGAGTGGCCAGCGCCACCCGATGGGCTTCCCAGGCAGAGAAACCTGGAGGGAGGGAGGATGGGACTAGCTGGGGGACCCCGCTGCCCCCTCCTGGGAAGCTGATGTGGCCAGCGCCACCCCGTCGCTTCCCAAGCAGATGGCCCGGAGGGTCAGTGGGAGCTGTGGCCAGCCTGAAAACTGTCCTTAGCCCCTCACCCAGGCTTGCCACACCCCCTGGGGTGAGGGTTTCCACTGGGGAGCTTGACCAGCCTGCAAACAGACATTGGTCCCTCACCCAGGCTGGCCAGGCACACCAGCAGGTGGACATCCCCAGAGGGGTCCCAAACTGTGAGAGGGCACAGGCCGGGCTGAGGAAACACCCCCCCACACACAAATTTTTGTGCACCGGGCCCCTAGTATAAATATAAAATCAGCAATTTGTTGAGTTTTGCCAAATACCTATACCCACGTGACCACATCTTTAGAACGTTTTAATAACTAATCCAGAAAGTCTCCCCATTTATTTTTCTTCCCTTCTAATTATCCTGCGTTACCCAATTTTTTTCTGATGGTTTTAGCCACAGATTTATTCTGCTTATTCTAGAACTTCATAATAGTGGAATCATACAGTGACAGCAAAATGTTTGTAATATTCATTCATGTTGTTCTTTGTATAAGTAGTTTGTGTGTTTTGTTGATAAGTAATATTTCATTGTATAATATTACCTGTATTATTTATTCTCTTGATGTACATTTTGAACTATCCAGTTTTTGTCTATTATGATTAAGACTACTGTGAGAACTCTGACTTTTTGTGGACATACATTTTCATTCTCTCTTAAATACCTAAAAGGGGAATTACTGAGTTATAAGGTTGGTTAAGTATTTTTAAAATAAATTAGCAAATTATTGGTTGAAGTTGCTGTATCATTTTACACTCTCTTCAGAAATGTGGGGTTTTGATTGCTTCATATACTCACTAACAATTGGCAGTGTCATTATTTTTCATTGTAGTGATTTTAATGGGTGTATAATGGTATATTATTGTGGTTTTAATTTGCATCTCCCAGTAACTAAAGATGTTGAATACATTTTAATGTGCTTCTTGGCTATCTACTCTAATAAAAGAGTAATATGGAAATTAACCATCACTCTGAGACACCTAAGCCATGCCCACCAGCCAAGCCACACCCCCAGCCAATCAGAGCGGCTATATGCAAATTAACCCAGCCAAGATGGAGGCTGACAGCCAGGGAGCTAGAGCAGACAGGAAGTTTCCATTGCACCAGGAATAAACTGTCTGCCTAGGCAGTTGGGCTTCTGCTCACGGCAACATAGTTTCAATTATAGAAGCCACAGAGCTGAAGCAAACAGGAGGCTTGTTCTCTGCCTAGGCCTCTGCTCAACGTAACAAAGTTTCAATTATAGAAGATAAATAAACCCCAGAAACCTGATTCCAGCCAGTCTTGCTGGGTCATTGGGTCAATGGGAGCTATGGGCAGTCTGCAAACAGCCCTCAGCCCCTCACCCAGGCTGGACATGCACCCCAGTAGGGACCCAAACCTTGAATGGGCTGTGGGCAGCTTGAAAATGGCCCTCAGCCCCTCACCCAGGCTAGACAGGCACCCCAGTAGGGACCTGAACCCTGAACGGGCTGTGGGCAGCCTAAAAACGGCCCTCAGCCCCACACCCAGGCTGGCCAGGCACCCAAGTAGGGACTCAAACCCTGAATGGGCTGTGGGCAGCTTGAAAATGGCCCTCAGCCCCTCAACCAGGCTAGCCAGGCACCCCAGTAGGGACCTGAACCCTGAACGGGCTGTGGGCAGCCTAAAAACGGCCCTCAGCCCCACACCCAGGCTGGCCAGGCACCTGAGTAGGGACCCAAATCTTGAATGGGCTGTGGGCAGCTTGAAAATGGCCCTTAGCCCCTCACCCAGGCTAACAAGGCACCCCAGTAGGGACCTGAACCCTGAACGGGCTGTGGGCAGCCTAAAAATGGCCCTCAGCCCCACACCCAGGCTGGCCAGGCACCCGAGTAGGGACTCAAATCCTGAATGGGCTGTGGGCATCTTAAAAATGGCCCTCAGCCCCTCACTCAGGCTGGCCAGGCACCCCAGCAGGTACCTGAACCCTGAACGGGCTGTGGGCAGCCTGAAAAGAGCCCTCAGCCCCTCACCCAGGCTGGCCAGGCATGCCAGCAGGTGGACATCCCCCGAGGGGTCCCAGACTGTGAGAGGGCACAGGCCAGGCTGAGGGACAACCCCAAGTGCACAAATATTTGTGCACCGGGCCCCTAGTGTATAATATATATGTATATATATATGAACATCTATCTATTTGGGTCTATCAGCTATCTTTTAATTGGGTGATTTAGCCTTTTGGTATTGATTTTTAAAGGTTCTCTTCTGAGGTCTATTGTCAGATATATGTATTTAAGAATATTTGCTCCTTATTTAATTTCTTAATTCTATGTGTTGATGTGCAAAAGTTTTTAATTTCAATGGTCTAATAAATTTTTAATGTATTTTGTTTAAGAAATCTTTTCATACCCCAAAATTGCAGAGATAGTATCCTGTGTTTTTTCTATAAGTTTTTTTAGTTTGTACTTTTAATCTGTGATTTTCTTTGAGTTAACTATTGTGTATGGTATAAGATCAAACTTGGTGTTTTTTTTTCACTATTCGTTGAAAATATGAGTCCCTCCCCCCACCCCACCCCCATTTGAATGGCTTTTTAGACATTTTTTAAAAATAACTTTATCATATTAGTGCGTGTATGTTTGTAGATATTTTATTATAATGATCTCTTTGTCTATCCTTATTCCAATGCTATACTGCATTGGTTGCTGTGAATTCTGATGTCAATGCCTGAGGTATTGCTAGTCCTTCAACTTTGTTGTTTTTTATGGTTGTTTTAATTATTATAGGTTCTTTGTATTTTTCCTATAAATATTAAAATCACAATTAAGATCCCCCATTTTCATATAAAGCCTGTTGGGATATGATTGGATTTCTAAATCAATAGAGTAAAAGGGAATTTACATCTTAGTAATTTTTTGCTTTTCAATCTATGGTATTTCTTACAAGGCTCTAAATATTAACAAATGCACCACATGGTTAAGTTGTAAGAATCTTAAAATAGTCAAATTTAATTTGCCTTCATTCTTTAGCTATATTGATATATATTTTAATGTTTATTTGATTCAAATAATAAATTGTTCTTTCAAAGAAATTATGAGAAGTAAAAATATACTCTTCTATGTTTATACATTTATCATTTTAGGTACTTTTTATTTCTTCATGTTAGAATGAATTTTCATTTTGTGTTATTTTCTTAATTTAAATAATATCTTTTAGCGTTTTCTTCCTTTTTTCCTTCTTTCCTCTCTTTTTGTCCCTCCCTGTTTCTCTTTTTATCTTTTCTAATACACACCTGCTGTTGTTGAGTTCAGTTCTCATTTAGTTGAATGTAGCTTCATTTTACCCTCATTTGTTAAAGACGTATTCACTAGATATAGATAGATATACTATATAAGCCAGATATAAGATGCCCTAAATCTTCTGTACTCCAGATATAGTCTTTCTTACTTCCATTGTATAGTTAATAGCAATCTAATTTCCTTGGTAGTCAGGATCAGTTACCCCAACCAGTTCAGTGACCTCTTTTTTTACATATTGACTCAGAGGTATGAGGAACTCTAAGCAACAGGATGACAATTTCAACTTCCAGTTCAATAGAAAGTTTGTCTCTAGGTGGAAGTTTTTCTCTCTATGGAACTAAGACCAGTAGATTAGCAGAACCTATTTGTAGAAATGTAAAGGAAAAGTTTTGCTAGTGTATCACTATGGGTAATAGTGAATGAAGTCATTCATAGTTCTACCACTTAATTCCTGGACCCATGAATTCTGCCGATGGATAAAAAGCACCACAGTCATTCTCTGACTTAGAGCATATTTATTGCCATGTAGCACCTTACCTTCACCTCTCAAGGTACTGCCACCTAATTAGCATTATCACCAAGTCTTCAGAAATTCATTCCACTCTTTTATCAAGCCAGATGCATCAAGATAGTGGGAACATGGAAAGATCAGCAAATTTCATGAGCATGGGCCCATTGTCACACTTCATTTGCTATGAAGGGAGTTCCTTGATGAGAAAATACTGTGTGGAATCCCATGGTAGTACAGGTAGTCTGTGAGTCTGTGAATGGTTGTTTTTGCATAAGCATTGCATCCAGGGAAGCAAATCCATATCCAGAGGAATTGTTTATTTTAGTAATAACAGTAAAGAGCTGTTTTAGTAAGAAGGTAGAATAGAATGTTGAGACTCGAGTGGAGTTTCAGAGGTAAGTATTACAGAGAACTAAGAAGAAGACACTGGTTGTGGGTATTGTTTGAAGATAAATTTTATGAAAATAAATGAGTCAAGAAGTTGTGGAAAAGTCTTGGTTTGTCTTTTATGTTGGCAAGAAATTTTCTTTTAAAATGTAGGAAAGTAACCTTGCTTGTTAGATCACAGTAGCACAGATGAGAAGCAAGTTATCCAAATCAGTGGTTCTCAAACTATCAGGGTGAAGGAATAGTTCTTTAAAAATAGTTTTCCAGTGTGTTATGGGCTACAGCTTTTATAACATACTAGGGGCCCGGTGCACAAAAATTTGTGCACTCAGGAGGTTCCTCAGTCCGGCCTGTGCCCTCTCGCAGTCTGGGACCCCTCTGGGGATGTCCACCTGCTGGCATGCCTGGTCAGCCTGGGTGAGGGGCTGATGGCTGTTTGCAGGCTGGCCAAGCCCCCCAGTGTGGACCCTCACCCCATTGGGGTGTGGCCAGCCTGGGTGAGGGGCTGAGGGCTGTTTTCAGGCTGCCCACGGTCCCTTCAGTTTTTGGGTCCCTACTGGGGTACCTGGCCATCCTAGGTGAGGGGCTGATGGCTGTTTGCAGGCTGGCCAAGCCCCTTAGTGGAGTCCCTCACCTCATTGGGGTGTGGCCAGCTTGGGTGCGGGCTTGAGGGCTGTTTTCAGGCTTTCAGGCTGCCCACAGCTCCCATTGTCCCAATGTCCCAGCAAGGCTAGCTGGAATCAGGTTTCTGGGGTTTATTTATTTTCTATAATTGATACACTGTTCCTTTACACCGAGGCCTAGGCAGGTAACAAAGCCTCCTGTCTGCTACAGCTCCGTGGCTTCTATAATTGAAAGAATGTTGCCTAGGCAGGCAGTTTCCTCCATTGCTGGTGCAATGGAAGCCTGCTGTTTGCTTCAGCTCTGAGGCTTCTATAATTGAAACAATGTTGCAAATATGTTGCCTGAGCCTGGAGAAGCCCAGCCAGCCGGCAGACAGTTTACTCCTGGTGCAATGGAAGCCTCCTGCTTACTCCAGCTTTGTGACTGCCAGCCTCCATCTTAGCTGGGTTAATTTGCATACAGCTTCTCTGATTGGCTGGTGGGCGTGGCTTAGGCATCCCATAGAAACGGTCAATTTCAGTATTACTCTTATTAAATTAGATGAAAATGAATTACCAAAAAATGAAATGAAAATATATATAAACATGTAAAAGTCAAGCATCCATTTTTTGTTATTGGGTTCAACAGCCATAAATTTGCTCTGTGACATTCCTCTAATGTTTAATTGCTTCCTCTGCATTTTAGTACTAGCTTCATCACAGTATTACTTTTGGACCAGTACTAGCCCCTTGACCACACACTCTAAATGCATCAGAGAAACTTGGAAAGTGAAAGAGTTGTTTAATGAAGGATTAGTGGACTGCCAATGACAGTTGGGAACCAGGACAATGCAAGTTCTTATTCCTACCTCTGAAGAAGCAACATATGAAAGAGGAGTTATGCTCTACTAGAAGGGTTCAGAGAAAGTCACAGGAAGTGAGCTGATTTTCTCTTGAGATAATAAGTAAAGGGTATTAAGCTTAAGAATATATAAAAGTATATTAGCAATGAAATAGCGCTTCCAATGACCACAGATGGCAAAAGTACAAGTAAGGTAAGTAAGAGAAAGTGCTAAACCAGAAGAAAATTAGAGTTTTAGTTGACTCAAGGGAATTGAATATGATGTAAACTGTTTTTCACTGAGATTGCTCTTAAATTCTCCACTGTTGAGTGGTTTGGATGATGTTCCTGGCCTTACATATAAACATCAATAAAAAAATTTTAAGAACACTTTAAAAAATTTAAAAAGTGTAATCGATTGCCTTTATTGAAAAACGAGGTAGGGTCCTGAGAAATGTACCAAATTTCCAAAGCTTTTGCCACAGTAATCAACAGATCAGTCCACAAGTATTTACTCATTTCCTATGGAGAACATTAGTTATCATATTGGCATATTCAAGATAATTAGAGTCTTATCGGAAAGAGAATAACTTTTCTATAATATTGAACTTGTGATACTTCCATTTGTCATACAACTTTTTAGTTTTTCTCCTGTTGTAATCTTAGAAGTTGGAGTGGCTTCTGTTAGGATTTAACAATGTTTGGGCAATACTCATTATACAACAAGAAAATGAAGAACGAGCACTTAAGTACTTGACAGCTCTATTGAGATTACAACATTTATAATAGCAAACAACATTTGGAAACCAAGAAGAGGCATCTGTGATTCCAGGAACACAATAGCTGAAAAACAGCTTAGGAAACTATTAAACTGTGGCTAGCATCCAGTGAGTACTAACTAATACCATTTCCTGAACTGTGCTTTGTGTGTTTTTGTAATAGTACAAGAAGCATCTCTATCTGTTTGTGCAATAACTGCCAACTTAACATTTAGGTTATACTGTTGTTTGTTTATGGATTTTTAGAAAATCCATTGAAGTTTACTTAAGAACCAACTCATTACAATGGCATTATTTACTGAATTTTGTTTTCCTGATCATTAGCTAACTACAGTGTTCAGCATTACAAGGTATAACTGTACAAAAAGGATCAAAATACCACATCCTCCTAGTGACATTGCCAGAAAAGCAAAGCCATCGTCTTGGAAGTAAATGCCCTGCAGCACTGAAGAGATAATAACCAATGAACAAGCTGTATCAGACCTATTCCCTGTGGTAATCTTATAATTATGTTTATTTTAATTAAAAACATAGTTATACATCTTAGTGACTTTTTGGTCATTCATATTAAACTACAGAAATGCAATATGTTCTGATAGAATTTGTATAAAAATTCAGAACAGTTCTAGAATTTTTATTGAAATTAACGAGGAAGTGTTGTTAATGAACCACAACATTTAATTAAGCCATTCGACTTGTAATCTCAAATCTGTTTGAGATTTTAGATGACCATCTTAAACATCTGGAAACCACCAGCCAAGCGTTATTAAATTCTGTACAAACATATTTCTAATTCAACTTACTGTATTAAGTATAATTATGAATCCATATAGCTAATAATTATTAATATAGCTAACCATCATGCATTAGATGTGAGATATAATAGCTTTGCCATTTTTTTCTTGTTTATACCTAAAGGCTACCCCAGCAGATTGAGATCCTGAGGAACTGTGGGTAGAAGGGTGCCTCTTCTTAGTACAGCAAATACTGCTGAAATCAAGGGACTGTGTGGCTTTTGTTTATGCCCTCCATTAGTTTGACAACCTCTTTAGATTACTTCCTTGAAATTATCATCCTGCCCTTCCTTTCTTTTACCCCTAGAACAAAGTGCCATAGTACACTGCTAGTTAGAATACATAGGCAGAGAATTAGGATTCTAGGGAAGTGAGATGAGAAGGGGGTAGGTTGAACAGACTACTGATAAATTAGTTTTGACTGGCTAACACTTCAGGCAAGTGTTGGTTGCATTTAAAGAGCTAAAATGGAGTAAATATCTGGGGCTTATTAAAATTCTTAATTTCCTTTAGTTCCTTTTGTTATTACCAGATCTAATTAAAATTCAGAAAAGGTGATTTTATAATTCTCCACTTGGTTATTCAGTTACCACATTTGGTAGGTTAGTAGTCTCTAGTTATTAGATGCTAAGTAAATAAAGACTATTACTAACTTACTTTTAATTTACTCAAAATTTAGTCATTATTATCGTTTAGATATTATAAACCCTGGGGAGAAATTTTACTGCTGAGGAAGTATTTAGGAATTTGTGTACTTCACTTTATTTCCTATTAAGTGTTCTAGCAAATTACCAACTTTACAGATACTAGGAAAAGGTATCCTGAAAGTTATAGGAAATAGGGAGGGGGAAAGTTTCTATTGGGTGTTCAGTTTGAAACAAATGAAAGTATCACTCACTCAGTTTCTGTACTGCAGGAACCTTTTCCTGAATAGGAGAGATTGCTTTTGGCCCCTTGAAAAACAATAGAGGCTTCTTGCCATGGCTGAGTAATTATTACCAATCTTACCACACCTCAAAAAAAAATTATAGAAATGGAAAAAATGCATGGAGGGGAGTGCACGGAGGTGAGCTGGATGATTCCCTGGCATTATGCCTGGAGGCACCCTTGCTGACTCAGAAAAGGAGAGTCCAGACTGACCTACGGTTTTGCTGCACTAAAGATAAGGAAATTTAAGTCTAGGTCTTTGAAGCAGCTGGACTTTGCAGATGATACTCAATGTGAGGGAACTGTCTGCATCTTATGCATCTATTTGGAGGGGGCTGAAGGGGAGCACCAGTTATCTTTGTGCTGATTCACCTTCAGTTCTTTCTGAAAGGTAGTCTGTGCACGTGATGTGCATGCATGTGGTTTAGAGGCGCCACCGTTGTGCTGAGAGTTAAGTGAGAAGTTGGAGTTCAGGTCTAACTAGAGTGGAGAGACCTCACTGAGCATCTTGGGCATTCACTTGATTCTTTCTTAGGGTAAGGACTATGCCCAGATGCAGTTCTATCTAATAGGACATTCTATAATATGGAAATGTCGGCATTGTTCGGTTTAGTAATCATGCACTGTGGTGTCTGAAATTAGAACGACTGGCGAGTACTGGTGAGATGTATATCACTTAATGATCTGCTAATGGGAATGTAAAATGGTACGCCAGTTTCGAAAACTGCTTGGCAGTTTCTTATACAATGGAAGAACATCTATTCTGACCTGGTACTTGCATTTGTAGGTACTTATCCAAGGAAAACAAAAACATGCATGCTGTGAGACTTTAGAGGAATGTTTACAGGAGATTATTTATACTATCCAAGTACTGAGAACAGTTCTTGTCATGTCATTAACAGGAAAACAGACAAATTGTGTTATATTCATGCCATGGAATGTTGTTTTGCATGAAAAGAATAACTCATGCACACAGAAACATATAGGAATCTCTAATACATATGTTGATTGAAAGAAGATGAAAGATTACAGATTTAAAGGCTTTATTCCTTTTAATGAAGTTAAAGAACAGGTGAAACGATCCATGGCATAACAAAGAGAACAATGATAGTGATAGCTATGGGTGCAAATTGGCTGGAAGAGAGAATACAAAGACCATTCTGGTGTGATAGAAATATTCTATATGATGATCAGAGTCATTACTCAAATACATAAATGTGTCAAAAGTCAATCAGTTGGCCCTAGCCAGTGTGCCTCAGTTGATCCCATACACCAAAAGGTGGCAGGTTTGATTCCTGGTCAGGGCACATATCCAGGTTGTGGATTCAGTCAGGCACGTGTGGGAAGGAACTGATTGATGTTTCTCTCACTTCCTTCCTTGTTGAAATTCAATAAAAAAATAAAATTAAAAGAAAATCAATCAATTGTATGGTCAGAATTTACATTCACGCTATATAAATTTTATCCAAAATGATTATAGAACAGTGGGTTGGCTTATGAGGTTTGCTGGTGTGTGTTTTTTTTAAGTTCCCCATTTATCTTCATACTTTTTTTCCCCCCCTCTACTTCCAAGTCTTTCCTTTCATTTTGGGCCCTATTTTTCCTAACTGGGATCGTGGTGTCTTACTCTTCTCCCCCCCCCCCCCCCCATAGTTATGGTCCCACTTGCATCACCACATTGCTGCTTTATCCCTAGCTTTTAAATGTTTTTACTTATGCCTCTTATTTTGGAGTCAATTAAAAAGCATGTCATTTAATAGTCATTGTTTACACTCATATATTTTTTTATCTTAAGAAACAACACTTATTTTGTACACTTTTATATTTTAGAAATTCCTTATTGTCATATAATTTTATCAGATTTTATATTATGCTGTATTTATGTTTATAAGTTAGTGATTGTCTAAATATTATCTACTGGCATATGCCTCTAATTGTAGAAGGAAATGAGTATGGAAAAAATAAGATTTCTGAAAATGAAAATAACATCATTTATTTAATAAACATGTGTTAGACAGCTTCAGTGAACAGGTCTTTGGTTTAGCCCTGGGATTGGAAGTGGATGTGAGGGAGAATGCCAAGCAGATGGTTACCATGAGAATATATAGGAGGAAGGTCAGGGAATTAATAGACGCAAGGAGAACATGTTATTCCTCAGGAGTGCTTCCCAGTGAGAGGGGTCTGGTGCTGTATAGAAGAATCAGCTATGTGTAAAAACTTGCACAAAGGCAAGCAAGTTGTAACAAATGTTCACATTTTTGGAACTATGGGTAATTTAATATTAACTGTGTCTGAAGTAAGGAAAAGTGCAATTGAAAGGGAATCACAAAATATGTAATGGTTCTGACCAGTTTATGAAATGCCTCTATCATTCTCCAAAACTTGTTTTTAATTCTGCAAGCTGTGGAAGAGCCTATAAAGGAATCCAAGACAGAGTGGGTGGGAGTTAGTGTGATCAGAGTTGTATTTAGACATAACTATATGGAATATTTATTAGCTCTGAGATGCAACTACAAACCATGTGCACCCACATGCACACATACTTGTAAAAAATCAGATGAATTTAGTATATTACATTATTAATTTTAAAAATTATATAAATTTATTGGGTTGACGTTAATAAAATTATATGTTTCAAGTGTACAATTCTGTAATGTATCATCTGTATGTTGCATTATGTGCTCACCACCCAAAGTCAGATCTCCTACCGTGACCATGGCTTTGACCCTCTTTATGTCCCCCATCCTACTCCCCTCTGGTAACCACCCTAAATGTTGTCTGTGTCTATGAATTTTTATTTGTTTTTCTTGTTTATTCCTTTTTTGCTTGCTGTTTTATATCCCAAATATCAGTGAAATCATATGCTTCTTGACTTTTTCTGTCTCTTTTTCACTTACCATGATATTCTGAAGACCCATCCATCTTAATGCAAACTAGAGGCCAGGTGCATGAATTTGTGCATGAGTGGGGTCCCTCAGTCTGACCAGCGATCAGGGCTGGCCAGCTGAAGAGAGGGGCTGCGGAAGGTTGGCTGGCTGGCCTGATAGGGGCCAATTGGGACTGACCAGCCAGGGGGAGGGGCCATGGGAGGTTGGCTATGGGAGCACACTGACCACCAGGGGGCAGCTTCTGCATTAAGCGTCTGCCCCCTGGTAATCAGTGCGCCTCATAGCAACCGGTCATTCAATCACTTAAGCTTTTATATCCTACTAGAGGCCCAGTGCACAAAATTCATGCACGGGGGCAGGTGTCCCTCAGCCTGACTTGCAACTTCTCCAGTCCGGGAACCCTAGGGATGTCTGACTGCTAATATAGGGATGGGGCCTAAACTGGTAGTCAGACATCTCTCTCACAATCCGATGTCACTGGCTCCTAACTGCTCACCTGCCTACCAGCCTGATCACCCCTAACTGGTCTCCTGCCAGCCTGCTGGCCTGGTCACCCCCTAACTGCCCTCCTGCCAATCTGGTTGCCCCCTCACTGTCCTCCTGCCAGCCTGGTTGCCCCCTAACTGCTCCCCTGCCAGCCAGATTTCCTCTAACCACCTCTGCCTCAGCCCCTGGCACCGTGGCTTTGTCCAGAAGGAAGTCAGACATCTTCTGGATGTCGACCTGGTGTAATTAGCATATTACCGTTTTATTAGTATAGATAGTATAGACTAGAGGCCCAAGGCACAAAAATTTGTGCACTTGTGAGGTCCCTCAGCCTGACTTGTGCCCTCTTGCAGTCTGGGATCCCTTGGGGGATGTCCGCTTGCTGGCTTAGGCCCACTTCCCAGGGTATTGGGCCTAAGCTGGCAGTCAGACATCCCTCTGGCAGCCCGGGAGCTCTCGAGGGATGTCCACTTGCCAGCAGGGAGCAGGCCTAAGCTGCAGTCAGACAAACTTAGCGTTGTTGAGGAGGCGGGAGAGGCTCCCACCACTACCGCTGTGCTGGCAGCCGTCAGCCTGGCTCGTGGCTGAGCAGGGCTCCCCCTGGGGGAGTGCACTGACCACCAGGGGCATCTCCTGCATTGAGCATCTGCCTCCTGGTGGTCAGTGTGTGTCATAGTGACCAGTCATTCCCAGTGGTTCTGTGTTAGGGTCAATTTGCATATTACCCTTTTATTATAAAGGATAGAGGCCTGTGCATGGGTGGGAGCCATCTGATTTGCCTTGAAGAGTGTCCTGGATCAGGGTGGGGTTCCCACTGGGGTGCCTGGCCAGGTGGGTGAGGAGCTGAGGGCTGATTGCATGCTGGCCACAGTCCCTTTAGGGTGGGGGTTTCCACTGGGGTTCCTGGCCAGCCTGGGTGAGGGGTTGATGGCTGTTTGCAGGTTGGTCAAGCTCCCCAATGGGGACCCTTACCCCATGGGGGTGTGGCCAGCCTGGGTGAGGGGCTGAGGGCTGTTTTCAGGCTGGCCGTAGCTCCTTCAGGGTAGGGGGAGGTCCTGCTGAGGTGCCTGGCCAACCTGAGTGAGGGTCTGATGGCTGTTTTCAGGCTGGTCACTCCCCCTTCAGGGTGGGGGTCCTCACTTGGGTGCCTGGCCAGCCTGGATGAGGGGCTTATGGCTGTTTGCAGGCCAGTCACACCACCTTCAGGGTGGGATCCCTACTGGGGTGCATGGCCAGCCTAGGTGAGGGGCTGATGGCCATTTTCAGGCTGGCCATGCCCATGGGCTGGAAGCCCGTATCTGGGATTTATTTATCTTTTATAATTGAAAATTGTAGCCTTGAGCAGAGCTCAGGGCTAGCCAGGGAAGGCAGGAAGCTTGGCTTTCTCCATCGCTGGGGCAACCCACGCCTCCTGCTTGCTCCAGCTCCATGACTGCCACCATCTTTGTGATGGAGTGAGGGAGTGATGGAGTGAGGGAGTGATGGTTAATTTGCATATTACTCTTATTAGATAGGATATAATAAAAGTCTGTGTGATCGTGCGACATTGTCACAAGATGGCCACCACAGATGGCTGCCTTAGGATGGCCACCCTCAAATTACAAGATGACTGTCACAAAATGGCCGGCAGGGGAGGACAGTTGTGGGACATGAGGTTGGCAGGGGAGGGCAGTTTGTGGTGAACAGGCCAGCAGGGGAGGGGCAGTTGGGGGCTATCAGGCTGGCAGGGGAGGGCATTTGGGGACAACCAGGCCAACAAGGAAGGGCAGTTGAGGGCGAGATCAGGCCAGCAAGGGAGGGCAGTTGTGGGCGACCAGGCCAGTAGGTTGGGGCAGTTGAGGGTGACCAGGCCTGCAGTGCAGGGCAGTTGGAGCAATTGGGCCGACAGGAGAGGGCAGTTGGGGGCGATTGGGCCAGCAGGGGAAGGCAGTTGGGGCAGTCAGGCTGTCGGGAGCAGTTAGGTATCTGGAATGGGAGCGGTTAGGGGGTAATCAGGCTGGCAGGCAGAAACGGTTAGGAGTAGTCAGGCAGGCAGACAGGCAAGCAGTTAGGAGCCAGCAGTCCTGGATTTTGAGAGGAATATCTGATTGCCGGTTTAGGCCCAATTCCTGTGTGATTGGGCCTAAACCAGTAGTCGGACATCCCCCAAGGGGCCCCAGATTGGAGAGGGTGCAGGCTGGACTAAGGAACACCCCTTCCACCCTGTGCACGAATTTCGTGCACTGGACCTCTAGTATGCAGATAGTAGTATTCATCTTCTCTTATGGCTGAGTAGTATGCCATTATATACACAGGGTGTTCCAAAAATGTATATACACACTTTGAATAATTATAAAGGCAGTATTTATTAAAATAGATTTCATTTTCATGTAACAGCTATCAGCTGTTAAAGGGTATATACATTTTTTGGGACACCCTATATGTATGACCTCTTTTTTATCTAATCATTTAACAAAGGACACTTCGGTTGTTTCCATGTCTTGGCCACTGTGAATAATGCTGCAGTAGTCACAGGGGTGCATATATATGGGGGTGTTCAAGTTTTTTGGATAGATGCCCAGAAGAAGGGTTGCTGGGTCATATGATGACACTTTTTTGAAGGATTTTCATATGGTTTTCCATATTGATTTTACAAATTAAATTTCCACCAGCAGTATATGAGGTTTTTTTTTTAATCTACAACCTCTTCAATACTTATTATTACTTGTCTTGTTAATAATAGCCATTCTAAAAGGTGTGAAGTGGTATCTCTTTGTAGTTTCATTTGCATTTGCCTAATAGGTAGTGAAGTTGAGCTTTTTTTCATACATCTGTCGGCCATTTGTATGTCTTCTTGGAAAAGTGTCTCTTCAGGTCCACTTCAGTTTTGAATTGGATTGTTTGCTTTTGTTGTGTGAGTTTTTTATATATTTTAGATATTAACTTCTTATCAGAAGTGTTTGCAAATATTTCCTCCCATTTGTTTGGTTACCTTTTTGTTTTGTTTTGATGGTTTCTTTTGCTGTGCAGAAGTTTTTTAGTTTATATAGTCCCATTCCTTTATTTTACTTCCCTTACCTTTGAAGTCAAATTCATAAAATCATCTCTAAGACCAAAGTTCATAAGTTTACTGTGTATGCTTTTTTCTATGTATTTTATTGTTTTGACTCATTTTGAGTTGATTTTTGTGTATGATGACAGATAGTAGTCTAGTCTGATTCTTTTTTGAAATAGCCCTGGTAAATTTTTATTTACAGCTAGCTTTGAGAACTGCTAGACTAGAGAATAGTTTGGAATGGTTTGAGACTGAGGGCCTGACACTTGCCAGTTTGTGAGAAATTTAGAGGCCAAATGAAAGGTGTGACAGTAGAGATAAAGAATAAAATATGTTGAAGGGATAGAACTTGGTCCAATTTTAGGGTAAAGATAAGAAGGAGTTTAGGGATGATTGATTAAATGCCATTTATAAACAGGAATACAGTAAAGCAATCTATATATATAAAGAGTCAGGGGCCATCACATCTAAACCAACTGAACAGACAACTGAACAAGCTGAGTGGGGCGACTAGGCTGACAGGGGTGTTAGTGAGGGGCGACCAAACCACTGAACAGCAGGCTGCATGGGGCAACCAGGCCGGTGGGGTTGGGTGCAGTGAGGGGTGACCAGGCCAGCAGGGGGGCAGTTGGCAGCAACCAGGCTGGCAGTGG